>CM065713.1:26373238-26380738 GCA_017654935.2 Phymorhynchus buccinoides | reverse complement strand
GCCGGGGGCTCGATTTAGGAACTGTGAATTGCAGCCTCATATTTAAGTCTGGAAATGCATACTGTTATTATGAGCGCATGGGGGATTTGGTACCTAAATATGGCCGCCGAGCTGCGTGATGTGATTAATCCTCACATGCGCATCTCGTCTCTCTCGTAACTCAGAGAAGCTCCCAGAAATGGAATCTGTTTCTTTTTGTTGTTAATGTTGTCGATTTATTTTATTTCAAAGCAGTACTTTTCTATTGTTATGCAGCTAACAATGGCTGGTTTTGTAATGCAAACAAATTAGATTATTTGATGCGGTTTGTCAAAAACATCACCACCAACAACCCCAACAACACCCGAAACGACAAAAACAACAGCCAAAAAGCTGTGTTAAACCGATTGTACAACAGAGACACGTTTTTGTTGTTGTTGTGTTGTAGTTGTTAAATAGATTGACTTTTTTTTTAAAGCACCAATTTCACGTCTTGATAATTAAACAAAAACCTCTTTTAATTAAAATCCAATTACAGGGAGCATATAGCTGCAATATCGGATAATCTTGATGGAATTTTCACAAACATAGGACCATAAAAATCGAACTGTTCTTCTCTAAAGTTGAAAGGCCCAGTGTAGGACCCCTTCCCCTACTTCATCCCACCAGCAGAGTTGAAAGGTGATGCAGCCCGCATGTGGCTGTAACTGTACACCTTGTGTTGGAGAAGACTACCCTGCAGCTAGGACACATCGATAATGGCACCGTTCATGCTGTTACTTTCACACAGTGACTAACTAGGCTGTGATTTGTATTGTATGTACGTATGCCAGTCAGTCGTTTCCGATCATGACTGCCAGATAGCAGAGGGGTTGCAGATGATATTCCAGCGGGCTGGGCTAGACTGTGTCTACAGTGGAGACTTGTGCCTTGCCCAGGGTACACCACTACTCCTGAGGCGAAAGGGATTTGAGGGCTGCTTGCGTTGGGAAAGGTCCCCAAAGGCCAACCCATCCCTTTGGCTGCAGCATCAGATCTGATGCTAAGGCCCCCATTTTGAGAGTTAGTCTCCCACAATGTTTATGTTACTGCAGAAAATCATTTATTGTACAGCTCTTGTGTTACTGTTGGCCCTGTTAACCGCCGTTTTACTGACCAGTGGTCACTTCGGCCTATTTTCACTGTTTGACTGCAAATTAATGTATTAGGAGTTCAAATGAACAAGGTTTGATGTGGTTGACCAGTGGTCAGTGGACAGTGGTCAGTGACAGTGACCAATGGTCAACCACATAAAAAATAGGCCAAAGTGACAACTGGTCAGTGACACTGACCACTGAAAACATTAAAAATTGTTCATTTGAACTCCTAATACACTAATTTGCAGTCAAACAGTAAAAATAGGCCAAAGTGACCACCGGTCAGTGACACTGACCACTGTTTATTTAACAAAGATTTAAAAAAAAGAGAACTTGTCAAGAATGAGTTTTTATAACTCCAACTTTCGGACAAAACGGCGGTTCAAAATCGGGCGCCGTTTTGTCCAACCCGCCGTTTTGTCTATAGACAAAACGGCGGATTGTTGAACCGCCGTTTTGTCCAAATCATAATAGAAAATTTGGACAAAACGGCGGATCTAACCTCGTCGTTTTGTCTATAGACAAAACGGCGGAATTTGGACAAAACGGCGGTTAACAGCCCCTACTACAGGCCAGTGTCAACCAATGATAAAAGCCGTGATAATGAATTGAAAATGGCCTTTATCATTGGATTATTATTAGTTATAATTTGATCCATAATTATCTTACCATACGTGCTTCACGAATGAAATCGAAGGTACAAGATGAATGAAAGCCAGAAATGGATTGTTTCATACTTTCATTCTTTTTAGTTTGATTGACGTTTGGCCTCACTCATGTGCATAGTTTTATACACGTTCTGTTACTACAAAAACAAGCGCGAAATCGCAATAGTTTGTGGCACGCGGTCTATTTTTGCCACTCCAATCATGAGTCACCTCCCCTGGCTTTTCAATAATTTTAATCTGTAAACCAGAATGTTATCTCTGCACCATTTCGTAACTTATTATATCTTTTGGAAAACATTTAAAACTATGTATCCTACTTATACTCATCGAAAGAAGCACCGCATACTCATCGTGTCTGTTGTAGTGTCTGTATTACGTATGTTTATTATTTTGTACGCTTTTAAAATACATCATTTTAAAGAGCGGCCTCAATTTGAAGTGTAGCCTCGATTTGAAGTGCGACAATTTTGTCAAAATGTGCGACAATTTTGGACCGACCGACAGACAGACAGACCGACCGACCGACTGACAAAGTGAGCTATAGGTTTGTGGCTTGAGCCACAAACAAAAAGGTGAACAAAAAAGTGAAAATGTGTGTTTCAAACCGAGACCCAGTTTGAAATAAGTGTCAATTTTAATTGGATTGTTTATTTGCCAATAAAATGCAAACGAAATATTCCATCTATTTTGAGAAATGTGTCTTTTTTGTGTCTACATTTGAAAACATTACTTTGAAGTTTATTTATAGTGGTAGGTCATGTCACCTTTAGAGAGTATTTAGAGATCCTGACAAAGATTGTGCTTTATAAATATGAAAGATGAGATGGTAGAGAGCACGATAATACCCATAACTCATAATTGATCAAAAATTAGATTTTTGACTTTGCAAGCCTGTTGTGAGAAACCAGCCCAGCGACTTAATGTCCCTTTCATGGTGCTGGGTCACATATGTTGCAAACATCATTTGATTTGATTTTAATCCTCTGTATAAATACAAATGTTATAGTCAGTTTTGTTTGAGTTTTATCTATAGCTGAAAATATTACAGTCGGTTTTGTTTCATTTGTTTCATCTGGAATTAGCCGGAATTTGTTTTAGACAGTTTTATTATGCTGTTGACTTTTTCTTTTCTTTTTCTTTCTTTTTAAAAAAATTAATATTTGCTGAATTGACGTGCAGAATGTTTGTTTTGTTCCATTTGTTGTTGATAGACCATTGATGGTTTTGTTTTCAATGTGGATATTTATTTCCTTTTTGTTGTTTTTTGTTTTGTTTTGCTTACAGTCTTATGATTTATATGCTAACATTATGACGTTATGCTATATTTCTGTCGCCAATTGAAATGCGTTTTCTATGTGTTTTCCTTGATTATTATGTTTCGTTTTCAATATTTTGTTAGATGTATTCCAGGTTCAGCTTTTTGTTTGATTGTTCAAAAAATGACTGCTGTCAAAATTCAATGTGGAATAAAGCAAGCAAACACTTGGGTGGTTGTAATTTGAATTGGAAATAATTTAATGACACAATACTTCGGGTCACAGATTATTTGCCGATTGCAATGTTTTCAGAGAAGTCTCACATGTTAAGCTTTTTTGGGGGGTGGGTTTAGGTTTTGGTTTGTTTAATTAAAAAAAATAAAAAATTCTAACTTTGTTAGATATTTTCTATGGTAAGTTTTGTTTGATTGTTTTCATTTCCAATAATTTGTTCAATGTGTTCAATGCCATAACACGTATGCAGTTTGTGTTTTTTCCTGGTCATCTTTTGACAGCTGTAGTCATTTTACTTGTGGGTGTCCTTCTACTTCTTTTATAGTTATAAATACTTGTTCTTCAAAGACGGTTGTTTGCTTTTCCTCCGCGATTCATTTTCAGATTCTGTTTTTGGCCATGTGTAATCTTATTGCTTTGATGGACACATTTATAGAAAACAAAATATGTTTCGTTTGGTTTATAGAAACTAAGTCATTAGTTAAGTTTAAGATTACATTTTTATTTTTGTATTGTCAGTATTTTTTTTAACACCTTTTAATAGTTGCTCAAAAGGAAATGGTGATCTTTCCTTCTCCTTTTTTTTATTTCAAGGGAAATATGTTCGTTTATTTTCCTCTGATTATTGTTTAAAGTTGTTTTTGTTTGTGGCTCAAGCCACAAACCTATAACTCACTTTGTCGGTCGGTCGGTCGGTCGGTCGGTCGGTCGGTCTGCCGTCGGTCTGTCTGTCCAAAATTGTCGCACATTTGGACAAAATTGTCGAACTTCAAATCGAGGCTACACTTCTGGCCGCTCTTTAAAATGATGTATTTTAAAAGCGTACAAAATAATAAACATACGTAATACAGACACTACAACAGACACGACGAGTATGCGGTGCTTCTTTTGATGAGTATAAGTAGGATACATAGTTTTAAATGTTTTCCAAAAGATATAAAAAGTTACGAAATGGTGCAGAGATAACATTCTGGTTTACAGATTAAAATTATTGAAAAGCCAGGGGAGGTAACTCATGATTGGAGTGGTAAAAATATTGCGATTTCGCGCTTGCTTTAGCTACAGAGCAAGTTCAGTTACTGTTGCCCCACACATGTATTGAGCTCATCACGTGAACATTGTTATGGTCAATTTTATCGCAGCTGATATCGTGAATCTCACAATCATGCCTATAGACTATTCAATAGCTCAAATAATTAACAGTGACACACATATGCAGCCGTTTCATAGATCTAGCAGTCTACGTTTAGCATGTCCATAACTTTAGCTTGAACGGGTGTTAAACATGAACTAATCTCCTTTGTGTACCAGATCATAATATATTATTTTAAACAAAAATGTTGAAACTACTATAGTGGGGGAGGGGGAACTTGAACTATACGAAGGGGGTATAATGCAAAGCACAAATGGTATAGTCACATCTGCTTGGTCTGTTTGATTTGTATCGATATCTTTGCATCCAATTCTGGAGAAAAACAAGCGCGAAATCGCAATTGTTTGTGGCACGCGGTCTATTTTTACCACTCCAATCATGAGTCACCTCCCCTGGCTTTTCAATAATTTTAATCTGTAAACCAGAATGTTTTCTCTGCACCATTTCGTAACTTTTTATTTCTTTTGGAAAACATTTAAAACTATGTATCCTACTTATGCTCATCAAAAGAAGCACCGCATACTCGTCGTGTCTGTTGTAGTGTCTGTATTACATATGTTTATTATTTTGTACGCTTTTAAAATACATCATTTTAAAGAGCGGCCAGAAGTGTAGCCTCGATTTGAAGTGCGACAATTTTGTCAAAATGTGCGACAATTTTGGACCGACAGACCGACAGACCGACCGACCGACAAAGTGAGTTATAGGTTTGTGGCTTGAGTTGACATACAAAAAAAGAGAGTAGAAAACGCTGTCAAAACGCAAACTTGTTCATAAAGACCCAGCACGTCAAAATCACGTTTTTCACGTGTTTTCCCTCTTATAGCTAGTAAGAAGACTTAAGAAATCTTCCTAGCATAAGAGGGAATGTGACACGTGACGTGGGGGGTCTTTAAGAATTGTGCATGTGTGCTGAGTCAAGTGTTTCTGGACCAAAGTGTGATCACTATTGTCAGCTCTGCTCAACAAGAGTGTAGAGTGGCACAGTGGTAGCGCGTTCGCTTTGTGTCAAGTAAACCCGAGTTCGAACCTGGGTACAGGGCATTTTTCCACTCGCTTTGCACTAGACCTTACCGTCTGAACGTGGAGTCTTTCGGATGATACGATAAACCGAGGTCCCGTGTGCCCATGCACTTAGCATACGTTAAACCCAGTGGCAACGAAAAAGTTGTCATTTGGTCAAAATCCCCCCCCTCATCAGTCACACAAAAATCGCATGCCCCAAAAAACATTGGGTGGCGCGCCTCTGGCTGCGACGCGCTCTCCAGGTGGGAGCAACCCGAATTTCGCAGAGACGCCTCTGTGACTATAAAGTACGTAATACCTAATGCCTAATCATACCTTTAAATACGCTAAAAACGTGCATAGTAACAAATGGACCGCTTTTTTCATGTTTTGAGCGAGGTAGATAAATTCCCAGTACAACGGAAAATATAGAGATAATGCCAAAAGTTTGCAGATAATTTGAAGTGATGGATAAGGCTGTGGGGGGGAATGCCTCGTGCCTCCATATGGGGAGCTGGATGACCCAGTCCCATCCACCAGCCTCTCCCTGTGGGGATACCGGGGAGTCCTTGAGTACAAACAGTTTCTCCATCTTCTGGAAGTTCTGTGCTTGCAACTTCCTCTTATCTCTACTCTCTTTGATTCTGCCTTTTCGTCTTCTTACTATCATGTACTATTTTTCGCTTTGGTTCTCTTGCAGTTTAAGAAAGAACAAAAACGTGTTCCAAATAATTTCTCATTTCAGCTCTTGGACTACTTGTTCTTATGTTTGCTCTTGTTTCAGTATACGTAAATGTTGATGGGGTGAAAGAGTGAGTGAAAGCAGGAATTGTGGAATGAATGAAGAGAAGGAATAACAATTATTGAATACAAAAATTATTTTGATGTTCTAGCTTCCATTACAAAAATGATCGTAACAATCTTTCGTCAAGTGCAGAGTGACTGTTAAAAAAAGAAGAAGACAATGACATAAAATGATCAATCAATAAGGATCTGTATAGGTTTTCTTGGTGCCCTGTGCTTATGTTTATTGTTATATGTGTCATTTGATAAAAAATAATAACAATGCTATTTAAATCAATATAATAAAATAAGTGTAATGTAAACGTGAACGGGATGCAAATAAAGTAATACATTTCGCACAATATGTTAATCATCTTGATTATTCAAAACCTTCGGGACTTTCTTGGTATTGCAGTACCTCCAGGATCGTCCCACTATCTTTATGGTTTCACAATGTCCCCCATGTACCTGTTCCAGATCGGAGGACGTTAAACGGACTTTGTGTCGTATAATATGTGAACAAAACGAGTACAGGTATGGAAGAAACAGAAGTGTGTGTGTATGTGCGTGTGTGTGTGTGTGTGTTGTGTGTGTGTGGCGTGTGTGTGTGCGTGTGCGTGCGTGCGTGGGCGCGCGCGCACGCGTGTGTGTGGTGTGTGTGTGTGTGTGTGTGTGTGTGCGACAAAGAGGCCTTACGCCACGTGATTGGGCCTAACAACAGCGACAATAAAGTAACTTACCAAAGCACGGGTGAACAATTCTCCTGGGGGACGTTTCACAAGAGGGAACGCTAGCGCCGTTCGCAGAAATCGGCAAAAACGGTCCTAAGAAACACCTTCCTTTGCCGATAGTTTGGCGAGCGCTCTGAGCCTCTCGCCAAGCAATCTCTCAGCAAACTATCACGTGACTTGCATGGGGTGAATACATTTCTTGTTGTGGATTGGTCCATTAAAGTTTGGTTAAAATAATACTTTTTTTGACCAATCAAACAAGAGCTTGTTATATTTGCATCCATAGTAAAACTCGCCCTCTGAGGTACTGTCTTGATGGTATTGGTGGTGATACGCTTTGGGGAGGGAGGGAGGGGATGGGAGGGAGGTAGTGGGGGGGGGGCTGTATATTCGAGGGGTGCCTGCCAGAACGGTCTATCTCAAAAGGAATAAAGAACACAGATAGTCAGTTCCGGTATTCACCCGTCGATATGCAAATGTATTTTTGCTCGTTTGTTTGTTTGTTTTCATCTGGTCTCATCCCCGTGCGGATACCGCGAGGTCTTTCGTAAAAAA
>CM065713.1:26365738-26368238 GCA_017654935.2 Phymorhynchus buccinoides | reverse complement strand
ACATGGTTCTTAAGATAATTGCCAGGCAAATGAAAGGACACGAACGATTGTGATAGCCCTCTCCGCAGAGTGGCTGGGGGCTAATAAGTACTAAAACAGGATATAATTCACATGTTTTGAATCATTTCAGCAAATAGCAAAAAAAGCATTAGATACAAAATAATTATGTTAAGTGCATATTTTTACAGTTCTCTAGAGTTCCATGGCGGCCATTTTTAATATGACGTCATATCTCAAAATGACCAACATTTACAACTTGGCCTCCAACGGATTTGGATTCAGTACCCTCAAATCATGTTAGATCGACATAAAAACCTAATATATATATATAACAAAACAAGGTCAAGCTGAACTTCGCCTGGACGTAACTTGATTTCAATAGAACCAGTGTAAAGCACAGAGAGAGAGGTCAGAGAGAGAGAGAGAGAGAGAGAGAGAGAGAGAGAGAGAGAGAGAGAGAGAGAGAGAGAGAGGGAGAGAGAGGAGAGAGAGAGGAGAGAAGAGGGGAGAGGGAAGAAGAAAAAAGAAGAAGAAGAAGTAGTAGTAGTAGAAAAGGAAAATTGAAGAATGATTGTTTAATGAAGACTGCTGCTGTCAATCATGCGGATACAGTGGCAGGACCGCATTACCAACCAAGGGGTCCTTGACAGAGCCAGCACGACGAAGCATGGAAGCGAAAATCCTCCAAGCTCAGCTTCGTTGGACTGGCCACGTCATCCGCATGGAGGAGTCCAGGATCCCTCGTCAGCTCCTCTACGGTGAGCTGACACAAGGCAGCCGCAAGCAGGGTCGCCCCAAGAAGAGATTCAAGGATGATCTCAAGGCCTAACAAAAGTGGGATTGGCTACAGCCTCGTCAGCTTGAAGCTGCTGCAGCCAACAGAACCAGCTGGCGTGCCCTGACCAGGAGAGCAGTGAAGAGTTTTGAAGATGATCGTCGGCAGCGCCTGGCAACAGCACGAGAGCGGCGTCACAGAGCTGCATCTGTCTCTGTCACAGCTGGTGTTCCATGTCCCGCCTGCAATCTGGTCTCCGAAGCCACATACGCATCAACCGATGAAGGCACAGCGAGAATGTCATCCTCGGATCTGAGGGACAACCATGGTGATGCTGCTGCTGCTGCTGCTGCTGCTGGCTGATGATGATGATGATGATACAAGTCATATGAATGCCACTACCAGGAGAGAATGTGTCGCGCGCATATGAATGCCACTACCAGGATGTATAATGTGTTGCGCGCGAGCGTGTGTGTGTGTGTGTGTGTGTGTGTATGTGTGTATGTATGTATGTATGTATGTAAGTATGTATGTATGTAATGTATGTATGTAAAGTGTATGTATGTATGTATGTATGTATTTATGCGCGTGCGTACGTGTGTGTGTGTGTGTGTGTGGTGTGTGTGCGTGTGTGCGTAAACTTGTGTGCGTGTGTGTATGTGTATGTGTGTGTGTGTGTGTGTGTGTGTGTGTGTGTACGTGGGCGTGTGGGGATGAATGTAATTGATACTTTCCTTCCCTCACTTTCTTTCACTCACACACACACACACACACACACACACACACACACACACACACACACACACACACACGCGCGCGCGCGCGCGCGCGCGGGAATACACACACACACACACACACACACACACACACACACACACACACACACACACACACACACACACACACACACCACACACACACACGAGGCAGAGGCAGGGAGGCCCTCCTCCGGTTACCCCGAGCTGAACTGGATGGCAAACTCCCGCGGGACGCGTCCTAGCATTGTCCGTCTCCTTGTTGTTGTTGTGTCCGTTTCGCTTGCTGTCCGCCGCTGTTAGGGGAAAACGGGGTAAAAAGCCCATGGGCGGGCCAATTATTGGCTTGTTGAAACAAAGCATGTTTTTGCTTATACAATGTTCCCATCTTGAAAAAAAATTTGACTTCACGATACTGCTTAGCGGTGGGAAAACATTAAAATTCAAACGAAACAACCTCCAGACCCTCCTCAGGCGGCTGGAGGGCGCATAAGGTGTGGGGCGGTTAAGGCAGATCTCAGGTGACCACGGAGCGAAACTACCTCCAGACCCTCCTCAGGCGGCTGAAGGGCGCATAAGGTGTGGGGCGGCTAAGGCAGATCTCAGGTGACCACGGAGCGAAGCGAGCGAGAGAGGGGAACTCGGGCCGCGTGTCCGCATCGCGGCAGTTTCGCTCCTCAGCAGAACTGGAGACGATACGGCGGTCGGTTAGAGCCTGGCAAGCCCTAGCTCACCGAAGACCCCCGTGGTGGTTGCTTTGAATCTGAGCGTTCATGTTTTGAACGGGTCTGTGGGAAGAAGCAGGCCGGGCTGTTCTCTGCCGAGAGGCTTCGATTCAAGCGCAGATAAACTGAGTGACTTTTCTGTGCATGTGAGGAAGGAAGGTTTTGCCTCTACCACGAGGCCATGGATGGTCCAGACACAGTTTGAATGTGACCGTACGGAATGGAGACAGAGCCTGGACCAGAGA
>CM065713.1:26338391-26365238 GCA_017654935.2 Phymorhynchus buccinoides | reverse complement strand
GCCACAAATGCAGCAAGTAGTTAGTTCACCAGCATGAACTCCCCTTCAGGAGCCCAGGGAAATAAAGGTCCTTTGTACCCCCTCCCCTCCTTGTAAAATTGCCACAAACTATCCAGTACCAGCTGTCCGTCCACTGCGTGAACTCAGTTGCACGGTCTGTTCAAGCCATGGATAAAAAAAACAGAGGCGGAGGCCACGTCCAGGAAGATCTGTACATAGGCCACCATTCTGTGATCCTGGCTGCTGACGGGTTTTCTTTGTATGTTGGTGGCCTCCATACGCAGGGGGGGGACAAAATAGTAACCACTGGTAATGTGCGCATAAAGGCAATATCTTCTTTAGCCCACTTGATTGCAAAAATAAACCTGGAATTCTGGCTACATACGATCTTTTTTTTTTTGAAAAACAGAAGTTGACCATTCGATTGGCTTTTTGTTTTTGAAGTGGGAATTAAATTTTATTCATCCTATTGCAACAGTCTTCCAAATACGCCCAAATGAAAGAACAGTGAAGAGAAATGCGACTCAGTGCCATTTTAGTGTACTTCTCATTTATTCGTATAAGGGGCCTTGGTTGCAACATTGAAAATCAGATTATTGTCAACTTCTGGGGGGCTTTTTTCTCATAAGGCACTCCATGCGAGTATTGGAACTTCCCCCCTTCCATGTCCAACTGACCCGCCCCTGTGGTGGAATATCAATGGGGCCATTCAATTGTGTGGGTTTAAATGTGGATTATATAATGAAATTATTGGAGGGTGGCTTTTTTTTTTAAAAGCTTCTTTTTCTTTTTTTTTTTTTGATTTAGGGTAGAATCAAAATATTGCACACGAACAGTTGTCAGTAACAACCTTATTATTGAAACGATAGAAGTGAGCAATAGACTGTTATGCCTATGAGTTTGAATAAGTCTGAATAAGGGACCTATACAATTAAGACATTACTCAGATGCAAATATTTACGCCACAGCATCATTAATAATTACAACAGAAACAATATTCTCTCTCTCTAAAAAAAAAGTTGTGTATTAATTTAGATTTGGGCAGAGATTTTTGTTTGCCATTTTGTGGAGGAATCTAGTATTCTTTACTGGTTCCATAAACACAAACACTAACACGATCTCGTTCGTATATTTCTCTCTCTCTCTCTCTCTCTCTCTATCGTCTCTCTCTCTCTCTCTCTGCTCTCATCTCTCTATCTCTCTCCTCGCCTACTCTGCCCCCCCCCCCCCCCCCCCTCTTACTCTCTCTCTTCTCGTCTCTCTTTCTCCTCTCTCCAAAGCGTCAGAGATGGAAGAACTAGGCCGTTAAGCCTACATTGCTTATACATGTAAAAACTAAAAAGTGTCTGAAAAGTCTCCTCTCCTTTTTCTGTCTGTCTCTGGCTCTCTCTTCTCTTGGTGTTGGTGACGTCCTCTGGCGACTGAGCGGGTTTATGCTCGTCCTGGCGGTGTCTACTTCTGTCTGTCCTCTCGATGGCCTCTCTCTCTCTCTCTCTCTCTCCTCTATCGTCTCCTCTTCTCTCCCTATCTCCCTCTCCTCTCTCTCCCCTCTACTCCTCCCTCCGCCTCCTCTCTCTCTTACCTCGCTGCCTACGCATACCTTCTCCAAGCCGCTCTCTCTCTCTCTCCTCCTCACCTCATCGCTCGTCTCCTGGTCCCTCTCTCTATCTCTCTCGTTCTCATCCGGCTCTCCGTCCTGTCCCCCCTTCTCTCTCTCTCTCACACACACACACACACACACGTTTATGTTGCTTTACTTAATTTGGCAAAGTTTGTTTGTCATTTGTGGAGGGATCTAGTATTATTTTACTTGGTTTATAATACACAAACAATAACCACAATCTCTCTCTCACTCTCTCTCTCACCCACCACACACACAAACAAATCACACCCACACAACAATAAATCAAAATCAAATCAAATGATCAAAAAAAACACATACACACACAACACACCCACCACACACACACGCACACGAGCGCACGCTCGCACACTCACGCACACACACACACGCGCTCGCGTACACACACACAGCCGCCGCGCGCGGCGCGCAAAGCCACAAACACTCAAACGCACCACATGTACCCATCCGCATCCCGAGTCAGGCACCGCGCACCCACCCACGCACCACAGCCACAACGGCATCACGCACAGCACGCCACACCGCACACGCACCACGCAACACCACACACCACCACACCACACACGCCCACACGCACGCATTTTATCACGGGGTTTGGCCTTGGTTTGGCAAAGCGTGACTAGCTAACTTTGCTACTTTTACTTCAGTTTACCTTTAGTATATTTTATTTCGTTGTGTTTATTTCGTGTTCTTGTCTCCATAGTTTCTATGATGAGTTTACGACATAATAAAAGAGTTTGAACTTGAGTTTTAGTTTGTATATACCATGTACCCCTGCGCGTCATATCTTTGGCCTGATCCAAGTGACATCATTGTCCTTATGAGCTAAATTTAGGCTATGGAGGCGAATCAAATCAAATCAAATCAAATCAAAATCAAAATCAACTTTATTATCTCCCAAGGAGAATTTATGTTCAGGTGCCAGAATAACAAAGGACAACGACATTCAGCATGCATGAATATGAGCAAATGTTACACATAATACACGCTTAAAGATACATATTATATGTGGATAAATACACGTTTAAGGATAAGCATGCATAGTTTCTTTTTAACACGATGAACACACATCTAAACACTAAAAGGATCATGAGTTTAGAAGGTGGATGGATCTGGGGATTAATGATTTCTGTGCCCTGGGGTTGACTTTAAAAGTTTTTGTAGCGGCGTCTAGAAGGTAATAGTTCGTAATGTTTGTTTAAAGCATGGGAGGCGTCATTTACAATATTCCTGGCTGTATGCTTGGTTCGTTTTTCGTGCATCTCATTCAAACCCATCTATCTCTCTCTTTCCGACGATTTTACTACACACATTCACCACATCATTCAAACACACGCTTGTTCTTCAAATACACAGACTTCCAAACCAACTTGCATAAAGAAACAGTAAGCACAGACTCAATGCAGCTACTATAGTACGTATGCAAAATGTTTGAGTAAACACCAATGTTTCTCAGTCTGTGCAAAATAAACAATCCTGATTGACATTTCTTATGTATGTTCTGTGTGTTCTTGTCGAAAGTCAGTTTGTCGTCCAAAATGGTACATAAGTATTTGTATTCTGAAACTCTTTCCACTGTTTCACCGAATGCGAAAACAAGCCATGGTACCTACAAAGATCACTTTCTACTGAAAGTTGCCCACTATTTTAAACTTGGCCTCCGACGGATTTGAAACAAAGACATCTATGGGAGCTGGTGTGTTGTGGCACATCGGAGCCCCACCTTCCGCAATGCGTTGTGCGACATTAGGCACGTAAAGGGAGGCGATTACGAGGATTCCTTCCCTTGGCTATTTTTCTCCCACTTTTGTTCTTCTTTTTGTTTCTGTTCACACATGTTCTTTTCTGACTCTTCTTTCTAAACCGACCCTTCTTTCTATGCCCCAAATCTTTGCATTATTTTGGGCGACGCACAGATAATTCAACTCGATAGTCCATAAGAAAGACGGGACAAAAAAAAATTAAAAAAAATTCTTCTTCTGCGTTCCCAGGCCATATGGCCATAATGGGTAAGGTACGTGTCCGGATTTCAGTTTTCACCGGTCTCCCCACTGCGTACAGCCGACACATTCTGATTTCGGAGAAGCTCAAAGGAGAAATAATTATTTTAGAAAATTTGCTTTATTTATTTTTTTGAAAGGCAGGAAGAATGGGCCAATAAGTCAGAAAGATAGTAGATGATAGAAAGCAAAGGGAAAAGGCATAGTCAAAAAAGACGAGTGGGCAGATTAGATGAAGTTACAAGCACAGAACTTCCAGAAGCTGGGGGAACTATTTGTTTACGAAAGACCTCGCGGTAGCCCCAAAAGGCTAAGACTGATGACAAGCAGTAGGAAAGACCCGAGCAAAATTCCCATTTGCATATCGACCAGAGGAAAACAACAAACAAACAATTTCTATCTGAGTTCTTTATTCATTGGTTTAGATAGACCGTTCTGGCATCCCCCTCCCTCCCCGAAGCGTATAGCCCCCCCCCCATCCCCCACACACCTCCAGGGGTGAAGTTTCACTAGGGGACGCTATTCCTCGCGAATAAGTGTTATCACCACCAAGGGGTCTAAGAAACAGTTTCAGAAAACGAGTTTTACCATGGAACCAAATATTACAAGCTCTTGTCTGATTGGTAAAAAAAAAGTATTATTTTAACCAAAACTTTAATGGACCAATCCACAACAAGAAATATATTCACCCCATGCAAGTCACGTGATAGTTCGCCGAGAGATTGCTTGGGGAGAGGCTCAGAGTGCTCGCCAAACTATCGGCAAAGGAACGTGTTTATTAGGACCGTTTTTTGCTGATTTGTGCGAAGGGCGCTAGCGCTCTTGTTCCCCCAGGAGAATTGTTCACCCGTGCTTTCGTAAATTACTTTATTGTCGCTGTTGTTAGGCCCAATCACGTGATATAAGGCATCTTTGTCGCACCACACACACACCCACACACACACACCCACACACACCACACACACACACACGCACGCACACACACACGCACACACACACACACACACACACGCACACACACACACCACACACAAACGCACACATACACACACACTTCTGTTTCTTCCATACCGGTACTTGTTTTGTTCACATATTATACGGCAGAAAGTCCGTTTAACGTCCTCCGATCTGGAACAGGTACATATGGGACATTTGTAACCATAAAGATAGTGGGACGATCCTGGAGGTACTGCAATACCAAGAAAGTCCCGAAGGTTTTGAATAATCAAGATGATTAACATATTGTGCGAAATGTATTACTTTATTTGCATCCCGTTCACGTTTACATTACACTTATTTTATTATATTGATTTAAATAGCATTGTTATTATTTTTTATCAAATGACACATATAACAATAAACATAAGCACAGGGCACCAAGAAAACTTATCCAGATCCCTATTGATTTATCGTTTTATGTCATTGTCTTCTTTTTATTTTAAAGAGTCACTCTGCACTTGACGAAAGATTGTTACGATCATTTTTGTAATGGAAGCTAGAACATCAAAATAATTTTTGTATTCAATAATTGTTATTCCTTCTCTTCATTCATTCCACAATTCCTGCTTTCACTCACTCTTTCACCCCATCAACATTTACGTATACAAGAGCAAACATAAGAACAAGTAGTCCAAGAGCTGAAATGAGAAAATTATTTGGAACACGTTTTTGTTCTTTCTTAAACTGCAAGAGAACCAAAGCGAAAAATAGTAGATGATAGTAAGAAGACGAAAAGGCAGAATCAAAGAGAGTAGAGATAAGAGGAAGCTGCAAGCACAGAACTTCCAGAAGATGGAGAAACTGTTTGTACTCAAGGACTCCCCGGTATCCCCACAGGGAGAGACTGGTGGATGGGACTGGGTCATCCAGCTCCCCATATGGAGGCACGAGGCATTCCCCCCCCCCCACAGCCTTATCCATCACTTCAAATTATCTGCAAACTTTTGGCATTATCTCTATATTTTCCGTTGTACTGGGAATGTATCTACCTCGCTCAAAACATGAAAAAAGCGGTCCATTTGTTACTATGCACGTTTTTAGCGTATTTAAAGGTATGATTAGGCATTAGGTATTACGTACTTTATAGTCACAGAGGCGTCTCTGCGAAATTCGGGTTGCTCCCACCTGGAGAGCGCGTCGCAGCCAGAGGCGCGCCACCCAATGTTTTGGGGCATGCGATTTTTGTGTGACTGATGAGGGGGGGGATTTTGACCAAATGACAACTTTTTCGTTGCCACTGGGTTTAACGTATGCTAAGTGCATGGGCACACGGGACCTCGGTTTATCGTATCATCCGAAAGACTCCACGTTCAGACGGTAAGGTCTAGTGCAAAGCGAGTGGAAAAATGCCCTGTACCCAGGTTCGAACTCGGGTTTACTTGACACAAAGCGAACGCGCTACCACTGTGCCACTCTACACTCTTGTTGAGCAGAGCTGACAATAGTGATCACACTTTGGTCCAGAAACACTTGACTCAGCACACATGCACAATTCTTAAAGACCCCCCACGTCACGTGTCACATTCCCTCTTATGCTAGGAAGATTTCTTAAGTTTTCTTACCAGCTATAAGAGGGAAAACACGTGAAAAACGTGATTTTGACGTGCTGGGTCTTTATGAACAAGTTTGCGTTTTGACAGCGTTTTCTACTCTTTTTTTTTGTATGTCAATCTACCAATGTTTTTTTTTCTCCAGAATTGGATGCAAAGATATCGATACAAATCAAACAGACCAAGCAGATGTGAATATACCATTTGTGCTTTGCATTATACCCCCTTCTTATATTTCAAGTTCCCCCTCCCCCCAATATAGTATTTTGAACATTTGTTTTTTAATAATATATTATTATCTGGTACACAAAGGAGATTATTTCATGTTTAACACCCGTTCAAACTGAAGTTATGTACATGCTAAGCGTAGACTGCCAGATCTATGAAGCGGCTGCATATTGTGTCACTGTTAATTATTTGAGCTATTGAATAGTCTATAGGCATGATTGTGAGATTCACGATATCAGCTGCGATAAAATTGACCATAACAATGTTCACGTGATGAGCTCAATACATGTGTGGGGCAACAGTAACTGAACTTGCTCTGTAGCTAAAGCAAGCGCGAAATCGCAATATTTTTACCACTCCAATCATGAGTTACCTCCCCTGGCTTTTCTATAATTTTAATCTGTAAACCAGAATGTTATCTCTGCACCATTTTGTAACTTTTTATATCTTTTGGAAAACATTTAAAACTATGTATCCTACTTATACTCATCAAAAGAAGCACCGCATACTCATCGTGTCTGTTGTAGTGTCTGTATTACATATGTTTATTATTTTGTACGCTTTTATAATACATCATTTTAAAGAGCGGCCAGAAGTGTAGCCTCGATTTGAAGTTCGACAATTTTGTCCAAATGTGCGACAATTTTGGACCGACAGACCGACCGGCAGACCGACCGACCGACCGACCGACCGACCGACAAAGTGAGTTATAGGTTTGTGGCTTGAGCCACAAACAAAAACAACTTTAAACAATAATCAGAGGAAAATAAACGAACATATTTCCCTTGAAATAAAAAAAAAAAGGAGAAGGAAAGATCACCATTTCCTTTTGAGCAACTATTAAAAGGTGTTAAAAAAAATACTGACAATACAAAAATAAAAATGTAATCTTAAACTTAACTAATGACTTAGTTTCTATAAACCAAGCGAAACATATTTTGTTTTCTATAAATGTGTCCATCAAAGCAATAAGATTACACATGGCCAAAAACAGAATCTGAAAATGAATCGCGGAGGAAAACCAAACAACCGTCTTTGAAGAACAAGTATTTATAACTATAAAAGAAGTAGAAGGAAACCCACAAGTAAAATGACTACAGCTGTCAAAAGATGACCAGGAAAAAACACAAACTGCATACGTGTTATGGCATTGCACAAATTATTGGAAATGAAAACAATCAAACAAAACTTACCATAGAAAATATCTAACAAAGTTAGAATTTTTTTTTTTTTTTTAAATTAAACAAACCAAAACCTAAACCCACCCCCCAAAAAAGCTTAACATGTGAGACTTCTCTGAAAACATTGCAATCGGCAAATAATCTGTGACCCGAAGTATTGTGTCATTAAATTATTTCCAATTCAAATTACAACCACCCAAGTGTTTGCTTGCTTTATTCCACATTGAATTTTGACAGCAGTCATTTTTTGAACAATCAAACAAAAAGCTGAACCTGGAATACATCTAACAAAATATTGAAAACGAAACATAATAATCAAGGAAAACATATAGAAAACGCATTTCAATTGGCGACAGAAATATAGCATAACGTCATAATGTTAGCATATAAATCATAAGACTGTAAACAAAACAAAACAAAAAAACAACAAAAGGAAATAAATATCCACATTGAAAACAAAACCATCAATGGTCTATCAACAACAAATGGAACAAAACAAACATTCTGCACGTCAATTCAGCAAATATTTTTTTTTTTTAAAAGAAAGAAAAAGTCAACAGCATAATAAAACTGTCTAAAACAAATTCCGGCTAATTCCAGATAAAACAAATGAAACAAAACCGACTGTAATATTTTCAGCTATAGATAAAACTCAAACAAAACTGACTATAACATTTGTATTTATACAGAGGATTAAAATCAAATCAAATGATGTTTGCAACATATGTGACCCAGCACCATGAAAGGGACATTAAGTCGCTGGGCTGGTTTCTCACAACAGGCTTGCAAAGTCAAAAATCTAATTTTTGATCAATTATGAGTTATGGGTATTTTCGTGCTCTCTACCATCTCATCTTTCATATTTATAAAGCACAATCTTTGTTATGGTCTCTAAATACTCTCTAAAGGTGACATGACCTACCACTATAAATAAACTTCAAAGTAATGTTTTCAAATGTAGACACAAAAAAGACACATTTCTCAAAATAGATGGAATATTTCGTTTGCATTTTATTGGCAAATAAACAATCCAATTAAAATTGACACTTATTTCAAACTGGGTCTCGGTTTGAAACACACATTTTCACTTTTTTGTTCACCTTTTTGTTTGTGGCTCAAGCCACAAACCTATAGCTCACTTTGTCAGTCGGTCGGTCGGTCTGTCTGTCTGTCGGTCGGTCTAAAAAATTGTCGCACATTTTGACAAAATTGTCGCACTTCAAATCGAGGCTACACTTCAAATTGAGGCCGCTCTTTAAAATGATGTATTTTAAAAGCGTACAAAATAATAAACATACGTAATACACACTACAACAGACACGACGAGTATGCGGTGCTTCTTTTGATGAGTATAAGTAGGATACATAGTTTTAAATGTTTTCCAAAAGATATAATAAAGTTACGAAATGGTGCAGAGATAACATTCTGGTTTACAGATTAAAATTATTGAAAAGCCAGGGGAGGTGACTCATGATTGGAGTGGTAAAAATAGACCGCGTGCCACAAACTATTGCGATTTCGCGCTTGTTTTTGTAGTAACAGAACGTGTATAAAACTATGCACATGAGTGAGGCCAAACGTCAATCAAACTAAAAAGAATGAAAGTATGAAACAATCCATTTCTGGCTTTCATTCATCTTGTACCTTCGATTTCATTCGTGAAGCACGTATGGTAAGATAATTATGGATCAAATTATAACTAATAATAATCCAATGATAAAGGCCATTTTCAATTCATTATCACGGCTTTTATCATTGGTTGACACTGGCCTGTAGTAGGGGCTGTTAACCGCCGTTTTGTCCAAATTCCGCCGTTTTGTCTATAGACAAAACGACGAGGTTAGATCCGCCGTTTTGTCCAAATTTTCTATTATGATTTGGACAAAACGGCGGTTCAACAATCCGCCGTTTTGTCTATAGACAAAACGGCGGGTTGGACAAAACGGCGCCCGATTTTGAACCGCCGTTTTGTCCAAATGAAAGTTGGAGTTATAAAAAACTCATTCTTGACAAGTTCTCTTTTTTTTAAATCTTTGTTAAATAAACAGTGGTCAGTGTCACTGACCGGTGGTCACTTTGGCCTATTTTTACTGTTTGACTGCAGATTAGTTTATTAGGAGTTCAAATGAACAATTTTTTTAATGTTTTCAGTGGTCAGTGTCACTGACCAGTTGTCACTTTGGCCTATTTTTTATGTGGTTGACCATTGGTCACTGTCACTGACCACTGTCCACTGACCACTGGTCAACCACATCAAACCTTGTTCATTTGAACTCCTAATACATTAATTTGCAGTCAAACAGTGAAAATAGGCCAAAGTGACCACTGGTCAGTAAAACGGCGGTTAACAGGGCCAACAGTAACACAAGAGCTGTACAATAAATGATTTTCTACAGTAACATAAACATTGTGGGAGACTAACTCTCAAAATGGGGGCCTTAGCATCAGATCTGATGCTGCAGCCAAAGGGATGGGTTGGCCTTGGGGACCTTTCCAAACGCAAGCAGCCCTCAAATCCCTTTCGCCTCAGGAGTAGTGGTGTACCCTGGGCAAGGCACAAGTCTCCACTGTAGACACAGTCTAGCCCAGCCCGCTGGAATATAATCTGCTATCCCTCTGCTATCTGGCAGTCATGGTTCGGAAACGACTGACTGGCATACGTATATGCAATGCAAATCACAGCCTATTTAGTCACTGTGTGAAAGTAACAGCATGAACGGTGCAATTATCGATGTGTCCTAGCTGCAGGGTAGTCTTCTCCAACACAAGGTGTACAGTTACAGCCACATGCGGGCTGCATCACCTTTCAACTCTGCTGATGGGATGAAGTAGGGGAAGGGGTCCTACACTGGGCCTTTCAACTTTAGAGAAGAACAGTTCGATTTTTATGGTCCTATGTTTGTGAAAATTCCATCAAGATTATCCGATATTGCAGCTATATGCTCCCTGTAATTGGATTTTAATTAAAAGAGTTTTTGTTTAATTATCAACACGTGAAATTGGTGCTTTGAAAAAAAAAGTCAATCTATTTAACAACTACAACACAACAACAACAAAAACGTGTCTCTGTTGTACAATCGGTTTAACACAGCTTTGTGGCTGTTGTTTTTGTCGTTTCGGGTGTTGTTGGGGTTGTTGGTGGTGATGTTTTGACAAACCGCATCAAATAATCTTTTTTTTTTGCATTACAAAACCAGCCATTGCTAGCTGCATAACAATAGAAAAGTACTGCTTTGAAATAAAATAAATCGACAACATTAACAACAAAAAGAAACAGATTCCATTTCTGGGAGCTTCTCTGAGTTACGAGAGAGACGAGATGCGCATGCGAGGATTAATCACATCACGCAGCTCGGCGGCCATATTTAGGTACCAAATCCCCCATGCGCTCATAATAACAGTATGCATTTCCAGACTCAGATATGAGGCTGCAATTCACAGTTCCTAAATCGAGCCCCCGGCACCCCCACATCCACCCCACCACCCACCAGTAGTCTTAAATCATCTCAAGGTCGGAACACATGGGCTTAACATAAAGATTAATCGTCTAATAAATGGCCCACGCATGACATTGGAATTTGAGCCAAACAACAAGGAAATAGACAATATAGCTGCCTCAGAAAAAGGAAAATGTGATGGTGCATGGAAAAAACCAACATAATGTCGCTCAGAATGTTTAAGAGCAAAAGCTAAAAATAGTCAACAACCCCCCAAACACCAATTTTCTATGTAGGGCATATTTATGTCTATTTTTATGTATTCTACCAGTAGCCACAACATGAAAGACAATTTTGAACGATTTCTTTGTTTATTTGACTGTTGTTGTTTTTTAAAGTCAAGTCAATAGAAAGAAAGAGGCAAAATTCTGTCTTCTCCGCTTGATTTCTGCAAATGATCTGTCTGGAACGCCACATTTCAAATAATTATAAAATTAAAAAACTAAACAAGATAACTCAAATCGGGTTTCTGAGTATTAACAAGGAATCTTTGCTCCATCATGAATAATTAAAATATCAGTTTATGCCAAAATTCCATTATGTCTGTGAGTTTTTCATGCATTATCACAAATGATTCCAATACCAGCTCTTGTTGGACCTTTAATGCTATGCATATGCAAATAATAACAAAAAATGAGATAACACTAAAAGATGGATGGATTTTTTCCTCTCGTTTCATCATGGAGACTTCTTGTCCTTTTAGTTTGACTGGGCAAAATTATCCCAGTTTTAAAGCAGTGCCTCATTTCCAGTGACTTCATTACGAAAGACTTGAGGGATAAACCAGCGTAGAAACTGTTCCTATATAGGGCACCTTCCCCTACGCAACAGCGATACACTAGTCTACTAAATTGAACTGTTGTAAGACAAAACAGAAAAAAAGGCTGTGTAACTGACATGAATCACTGGTTGTCCCAGTGAACGGTTGTGAAAAGAGAAAGAAAAAAGACTCCCTCTTTAAACAGTAATAAATCAAGCAGGCAGTTAATTCAGTACGCCTTTCTGATAGCTAGATTGCGTGCATATTGCATACCGTTTTCTACGCTGGTGCACACATGAAAACGCACACGCAAACACAAACACACACGTATACACGTACGCACGTATACATACATACACACACACACACACAAACACAAACAAACACACACATACGCACACACACACACACACACACACACACACACACACACACACACACACACACTGTCTCTCTCTCTTCTGTGTGTATATATATATATATATATATATATATATATATATATATATATATATAGCATGAAAGAAAAATCTCAGTGAATAGCCAGCTCCGTACCCCTACTCTGAAGGACTGAAAAGTTAGTGCATTTGAAATGCAGAATAGTTTGCTTTGATAAAGCTTTTCTGTGTCCAATGTCTTTATTTGTGAACCTCAGAAACAAAACCAGTTAATGTTAACTTTGAGTAATGTTCGTGTTCAAAAAATAAAATAAAAAATTAAAAAAAAATTAAAAAGTTATATAAATTGTGCTGATTTACTTTTTCTCCCAATGGGGGAGGGACAGTGCCTTATGCAAAGACAGCTGTTTCGATCTTGAGAAGATCTCATCAGTTTGCATGATTGGCCTGCAAATTGACTGTCCAGTGGATGGCCAACCTGAGCAAAAAAGACATTCTACAAGAGAATGGTGTCCTCTCTGCATCAAATCGAAAATCCACAATAAAAGCAAACCAGCACAAAGTTAAACCAGAAATAGTAAAAATCTTATGAAAATCTTATGTAAAATGAACAAAATAATAATGTTCTGAAATTTTAATTTCAAAACCTAATAGACATGACTAGGGAGGGCTAACTACTGAGATGGTATCCAAATTAAGGATAAAAATAGCATGAAAGAAAAATCTCAGTGAATAGCCAGCTCCGTACCCCTACTCTGAAGGACTGAAAAGTTAGTGCATTTGAAATGCAGAATAGTTTGCTTTGATAAAGCTTTTCTGTGTCCAATGTCTTTATTTGTGAACCTCAGAAACAAAACCAGTTAATGTTAACTTTGAGTAATGTTCGTGTTCAAAAAATAAAATAAAAATTAAAAAATAAAAAAAAAAATTAAAAAGTTATATAAATTGTGCTGATTTACTTTTTCTCCCAATGGGGGACGGACAGTGCCTTATGCAAAGACAGCTGTTTCGATCTTGAGAAGATCTCATCAGTTTGCATGATTGGCCTGCAAATTGACTGTCCAGTGGATGTCAACCTGAGCAAAAAAGACATTCTACAAGAGAATGGTGTCCTCTCTGCATCAAATCGAAAATCCACAATAAAAGCAAACCAGCACAAAGTTAAACCAGAAATAGTAAAAATCTTATGAAAATCTTATGTAAAATGAACAAAATAATAATGTTCTGAAATTTTAATTTCAAAAACCTAATAGACATGACTAGGGAGGGCTAACTGAGTATTAACAACAAAACCAGTGATGTCTTTGTCAAACAACTTGTATTAAAACCTTTTAGGCAGACACATTTTCTCTAGTCACACACATGAAAACACACATGTGTGACTAGAAAAAGCTGTAGAAACAGCGAAAATGTGTCTGCCTAAAAGGTTTTAATACAAGTTGTTTTACAAAGACATCACTGGTTTTGTTGTTATTCCTTTTATATATATTATCTTACCTCGAAACTAGTCTGCAAGGTGTGGTGCCAAACTTTAAGAAAGAATGATTTCATTCTCTCTCTCTCTCTCTCTCTCTCTCTCTCTCTCTCTCTCTCTCTCTCTCTCTCTCTCTCTCTCTCTCTCTGTGATTTGAACGTGTTGGTGTAGATGAGCGTTAGTTATACAACTAGCTTGCCTTTCATGACGCAATCTGCATGAGTTTCTTTTGTCTGCCTATATTTGTAAACGTTTGAATCTGTTTACTTTTTTTTTTACTTTTTGTGTTCTATTGTTACTGTATTAAGATACTGCCCTTACCCTACTGTTTCTTTTGACATGGGCAGACGGCCCGGTTCAGTCAACCATTGTTCATTCTCTCTCTCTCTATCTATCTCTCTCTCTCTCTCTCTCTCTCTCTCTCTCTCCCTCTCTCTCTCTCTCTCTCTCTCTCTCTCTCTCTCTCTCTCTCTCTCCCTCTCCCTACCTCTCTCTTTCTACCTGTCTGCCTGTCTGTTACTCTCTCTCTTTTTCTCATCTCTCTCTCTCTCTCTCTCTCTCTCGTCTCCTCTCTCTCTCTCTCTCTCTCTCTCTCTCTCTCTCTCTCTCTCTCTCTCTCTCTCTCTCTGCGAGTGTTAACTTGGCTCTCGAGGTAAACGGACGACTTTTTTGTTGCTCTGCAGTGAACTGTTTTTTTCACTAGGGCCTATCCGATTTTCTGACTTAGAAAATGTTTCATGCTAAAAACAATCTTATCTGTTCATTTTATTACCAACCATGGATCAAACATCGAATGTGCAGGATATTTTGAAGAATCAAAGTGAGGATTTTAACCCTTTCACCGCCAAAGTCGCATTTTAGCACCACAGTGATTTAACACCTATGTCACTAAAAGGCATCAACTTGGGGTCTATTATCCAAAGACCCTATTGTCTTAGTTTTGGGAAGTAAGGATAGACCTTATTTTATATATGTCATAGAAGAATCCCCAATACTGCAGATGGATTTTGTTCTCTACCCAGGTAAATTTAATGGACATTTTTAGCTGAAATATGGCTGGCGGTGAAAGGGTTAAACATGTGAACGAAGCTTTGGAAAAACGGCTGAAATACGTGACACAGCAATTTTGAAAACAGTTGGACTCGGCAATGCGTGAAATACGAAGCGAACTTCACAACAAAACGTCAGTGCTTGAACAGGCAGCAACATCGGCCACTTAAGAAAGAAACGAAGTGAAACAAACTGTTTATCAACTCGAACAGATATTGTCAAGCGTAACTGAAAACTTTGCTGAAAAACTAGACAAATGCAATACATCAGAACCAGAACCATGTACTTCAAAATAGCCCAAATTTTGTTTTTTATAAATGAACATTTTATTACAAAAGGCTTGCACTGGCAACATTTTTAATTCTATACCAATTATGGTTATCAATAATTAGCACAGCTAGTTTTGGCTCAAGTCTGATTTCCCCACTTTCCCCAGGGCAGACCTTTCTATGTCAGGAAACAAAGTTCAGGTCTGGGAAATAAAAGGGAAATTGGATGAGAAATATAGGCATACACACTGTTCCCGTGCCATGTGTGCTTATAGTTTGATGCCTAACCACATTTAGTGATGACATGATGCAGGTCAGAGCAATGCATTAGCAACCTACACTATTCTGGTGTGGGGTGTGGAGCCTTATCAGTTTCCGGTGAGGAGTAAACTATTTACTAGCTCTCAGCAGCACTTAACTGTCCTGGGCTCTGTGGCAGCAGGGATGGGCATTCAGTGTAAACAACCTACTATCACTTCAGCCTACAAGCAGTTTCCCACACTCTCTCTCAGAAAATCAGACAGCTCACTTGGATTTTATATTTTTCCAACAGTAACTACAGACTGCCGTTTTTACATTGTTCTGTGAATTGCCTAAACAAATAACATTTTATTGACATACAATAACTTATTTTTATTATTTGATTATTTTTATGTCAACGAATACTATAGAGTTATTTATTGAACATCCACAGCTGTTATGTCTATTATGAAATGAAAATTAAATGAAGTTTTTCTTGTAATTCAACTTATGATTTTCAATGTTGATTAAATAAACATCAGTTTTGTCAAACCAAGCAGACACACACACAATTTTGGCCAGTTTTGCTAGTTCCAAATTGTTCGTTTCTAACTTAGTAATTTGGCTCTTTTTTTGCCTGGCCAGTGACATTTCTGACTGCGGAGTGACTGCAAGGTAATTTCATCTAATTATCCCACTTGTGTTGCCAGCTGTATCATACACAACATCATCATGCCACATGTCAGATTTTCTGAGCCCCATGAGTACTTTAGGTTCTAGGATTAGTCAGATGGCTACCGTGAGTTTGCCTTTGATAAGCTCCCCAGGAATCTGAATTTCAATGGTCAGTTCAATTGGTGGGCATTCAAGTACCAGTTCAACAGCTATCGTTCTGCCTTGAAGTGGTCAGACGTCGAATGCAGGGATTACTTGGATTGGAGCCTTGAAGGAAAAGCGCTGGACTATTTCATACGGATCGCATGGCGATCCCAGGACATATTTTATGTATTTATGGGAAAACTGGAGGCTCGCTTCGGTGGAATAGAGCCAAGACCCGGATGAATCCCTCCACGACTAGGCAGACAGGGTACTTACCTTGGCAAACTCTGCCTTCTTGGACTTGCCTGAGCAGTTTGAAAGATCAGAGTCTGTCAACAAGTTCTGTCAGGGGTGCCTTGACATAGAGGCAGGAAAACATGCATGGTTGCAGAGACCACGGTCCATAGAGGAAGCCATGGATAAGATCAAATGGTTCCAGTTTGTCTCTATGGCCATGGATAGCAGTAAAGAGGAGAGAAACCCTGAGGAACTCTGTGTTGCGGCTGTGACAGTGTCTGAGTTGGAGGTTGAGACTGAGAGTCTCCAGAGAGCTGTAGAGGAATTGACAGCTCTGCTGTCTCACTTGGAGACCTCACAGTCAGACTCCTCGGTTGCAGCTGTCACTACCCCGTGCCAGAGTTCAGCAGTCTCTCCCGAATTCAAGTGCTATTTCTGCAAGAAGCAGGGTCATTTCAAAAGGGACTGCCTGCGCTATAAGAAATGGTTGGAAAAGAAAGAGGCAGAGAAAGCAAGGGAAGAAGGAGACTCCTCACAGTCTGAGATGCTGAACAAACTCCAGAGTCAAGTGCAGTGAAAGACTGAAATCCTTCGCGTGAAAGGAGGGGGGAAAGGAGTCAAAATGATTTTGATGAATATCTTCAGGTCCCCCAGACTCCCAGGTCCCCAGAAGTTGATTTGGTTGAGTATCCTCGAATTCCAAGTTCTCCAGGAGTGCCCTCCCCAACACTGAGATCTCCACTAATTCAAGTGTGCAGTTTGTTGGAAAACAGGAGATGGCTTTGCAGGTGGACTAGCTAGAGTCCCCCGACTCCTTGGTTGCGTTATCCCCAAGTGCAGTCGAGAAGTCAAAAGATTCTCCTGCAGAATGGCCAACAGGTCAGCCTGAAAGGTTTCCAGTCATGCAGAAAGGACAGCGGTTGGCCAGTGTGCAGGAGGTGCAGGCTATTTCTGACCAGCCTGAAAGTGATTCCTGCCCAAAAGATCAGTCCTTATCTTATGTTCAGGAAGGTGTTTTGGAGGCTCATGACAGCGGGCAAAATCCCATGAGCCATTCAGATAAAGTGTCAGCCCCGTTTCTGGTGCAAGCCGAGGTTGCACCTGACAGTCCTCTGACGCCCACGGTGGATTCGTCTGCTAGTTTCCTGGCATGTGATGTGCTTGACAGTTCCCAGACGTACCCAGTGAGCCTGTCAGTCAGTTTTCTGGTACTTGCAGTGCCTGACAGTTCCCGGACATATCGGCATGTCATGTCTGCTGTGCCTGACAGTTTTCCTGGGCATTTTGGGAATGCACCTGACTGTTTGTGGATGCACTCTGACAGTGTATTCCACAGTGTTCATGTATACCCTGTGAGTGTATCAGACAACCCTGAGGTCCGCACTAGGTGTGCGCCTAGTGGTCTGGTGTATTCCAGTGATGTGCTTGTCGGTTCCATAGTGTCTCAGGACAGCGCGGAAGTCAATGTTCAAGAACACTCGGAGGGTGTGCCTGATGGTGTGACCTGGTCACTTTATACCCCGAGTGTACTTAACTTGTCAGTTTCCTGGCACATACAGTCCAAGTGCCTGGCAGTTTGCGGGCGTACTCCTGTGGTGCGTCTGAAGGTTTGCGGGCATGCCATGTTGGTGCGTCTGATAGTCTAGGTCTTCCTCTGGTAGGATACATCAGAGATCTGATGTTCAGTGTGCTCCCCAGCCAGCTTGGCAGCTGTGTTAGCCTCCAAGGCTCCAAGACGGACCATGATCAAACCCTAATGGCAAGCTCAAACACTCAGAAGGTACAGTCTTCTGAGGAGAGCTGTTGCTTGTGCCATTAGTGTCGTTGCTTCCTATTCCTGTATGTCAAACCGTGTGCAGGACTTCAGCTCGCTCGATATTCTTCTATCCCCTCCCAGACCCACGAGCTTTCTTCATAAAGTCAGGGGGAGTGTTGTGATGTGACGCACGTAAAAAGCGTGCGTTGTCTTGTTGCACGAAGTTCACGTGTGAGCTGTTGTCATACGACCTGCACTCGTAGTGGCCGGAGTTAGGAACAGCAATCAGTCTGAATGTGCACCCCCGATAAGGACAGACCTGTCTCCAGATACTCCAGCTGGCAGTGTTACTGTTAGGGGCTGCGGGGGGTGAAGTTACTGAACATAAGGATAGGACAGTTTATCTACTCATAAGGAGTTATAGTGTAGGGACGGTTAGGGTTAGGTTTAGCAAGGGAATTAGTGCTTGTAGTGTAGTCTAGTATCTTTAGTGTTTGTACTGTAGTCTAGTAGTGTGTTAGTGGGTTTGTAGCTAGGGGTTAGTGGGGTTGATAGGCCACTGCACTGACTCATGTCCGCAGTCACTGAGAGCCCCTGTGACCATACACCACAGTTGTACTGCAGTCTAGTAGTGTGTTAGTAGCTAGGGGTCAGTGGGGTTGATAGACAACTGCACGGACTCATGTCTGCAATCACTGAGAGCCCCTGTGACCATACACCACAGTTGTACTGCAGTCTAGTAGTGTGTTAGTAGCTAGGGGTTAGTGGGGTTGATAGGCCACTGCACTGACTCATGTCCGCAGTCACTGAGAGCCCCTGTGACCACACACCACAGTTGTACTGCAGTCTAGTAGTGTGTTAGTGGGTTTGTAGCTAGGGGTCAGTGGGGTTGATAGACCACTGCACGGACTCATGTCTGCAATCACTGAGAGACCCTGTGACCACACACCACAGTTGCGGCTCCAGTGTTGTACTTGAGTAGTTTGTGCTCCTGTTTGGCTGATGAGGTGTGGTGCCATCCTGAACCTTTCCACACCGTTCCATGAAGCAAGGTCTTGTGTGTTGGGTGTGTGACAGTGTGCATGACTAAATGTGTGTGCATGCAGCTGTGCTGAGTCATTGTCCAAGTGTGTCTTAATCTGCGGTCATTCAGTCTAGCCAGTCGGTCAAATAATACCCGTAAAAATACTTCAATAATGAAAATGGCTCGATGGCCTGACAAGATGGCAGTCTTGACTCGCGATCACGGCAGAGAGGCGCTGAGGAAGAAGCAGGTGTCGGTCTCCAGGGACCTGACTGACAGGCAAAGGAACATGGTGCAGTACTACCGTCGCCAAGGCCTGCGTGCTTTCTACCGGGGCAACAAGTTAGTGGTGGAGCAGCAGAGGGGGGCACATCACTTCCGTCAACACCAGGGTCAACGCAATACGGTGACAGGGGCCTACCATCGCGATTTAACGGGGCCTACCATCGCGAGAACGGGGCCTACCAACGCGAGAACGGGGCCTACCAACGCGAGAACGCGGCCTGTCTACACGGGAACGGGGCCTACCAACTTGAGAACGAAGGTTACCAACGTGATAACGGAGCCTACCATCGCGAGAACGGAGCCTACGCACGTGAGAACAGGGCCTACCAACGCAAGAACGGGGCCTACCAACGCGAGAATGGGGCCTACCAACGCGAGAACGGGGCCTGTCTACATGAGAACCAAGGCGAGAATGGGGCCTGCCAAGGTGAGAACGGGGCCGACCAAGGTGAGAACGGGTCTGGCAACGTGAGAACGGGGCCTGGCAACGTGAGAAATAAGGGGCCAACCAAGGCGAGAACGGGGCCTGGCAATGTGAGAACGGGGCCTGCCAACGTGAGATCGGGGCCTGCCAACGTGAGAATGGGGCCAACCAAGGTGAGAACGGGGCCTGGCAATGTGAAAACGGGGCCTGCGCTATGTTAATGACTTCATCTAACGAGACAATCAATGACACAACAGAGACATAATATGACGAACAAAAAACTTAGATAGAGTTGACAAACAAGATGCAGAGAAAGCTAACAGACAAAACACAGAGAAAACTGACGAACAAATCACAGAGAAACCTGACAAACAGAACGAAGAAGAGTCGGACCACACTAAGGACAATGCAGCAGCACAGACTGACCAACACTCAAATGTTTCTGGACAACAAACTGACGTTGAACAGAACAATGAAGTACAAAAGTCTGACACAGAAACAGTAGAGACAAGTAACAAAGACCTGCAATCTAACGTACGGTCAAGACAAAAAGACAAAGACGACTTGAAGAACAACACAAACGAAAGGCGCAATTCCGTAGGGAAAAACTCACAGCGTGGTCCTGCACGCAGGCTTAGAAGTACCTCATGTACTAGTGTACCAAAGAAACGGCAAACGACAATTCGTGAAGTGACCAATAAAGGCTCTGAGCCTGGCATAGCTGACACTGCATAGGGCCTCGGCCGGGTTCATGTCATGAGTACACTTAAATTTGTGACTTACAAGATTGAAGGACTGTCACATGTTTTTGATAATGGCATTCGTTCTTATATTAGCAGTTTTGATGTTTGTTTGCTTGTTGAGACATTTGCTACTCAATTTCCAGATCATTTATTTCCTAGTTTTAAAACATTTATCATTCCTGGCGTCAGGTTATCTGATGGTATTACAGCCAGATAATCAGGTGGTTTAGCTCTCCTTGTCAAAAAAGAACTGGAAAAGTATGTGGGACAAGTGTATGTTGAGTATGATAATGTGGTTGTCATTAAAAAATGTCTAAAGACCTTTTGGGTACAGATTCGTGTGTAATTCTTATTGGTGCATACATTCCACCCATTAATTCCCAATATTATCGTGATACAGAAATATCAAATGGTGTAGCTCTTTTAGAGCTCTTTTAGAGCAATGTGTTTTAGACCTGACAGAGACATTTGGAAACATGGCTTTTTTCCTTCTTGGTGATTTCAATGCACGTTCTCGTGGTGAGAATAGTAGTGAGAGGAATGACGATGTAGAGGATGATGTATTTTGGAAAGATGATGATGATCATTTGACTTTTCGTGCATCAAAGAACACAGTTTTAAACGTTTATGGCAAGTATTTGTTGAATGTGTATGATTGTTTTGATTTATTTATTTTGAATGGGGCTGTTAAAGATGACATAAATTTTGGTAACTTTACATACATTTCGCCTACTGGAAATAGTATTGTCGACTATGCTATAATATACAGAAATCTAAGAAGTAATTGTGTGTCTCTGAACGTTCGACCTAGAATATAATCCAAACACATGCCAGTCAAAGTCATTTTAAAGTCACAAGTCAGTATCACCAGCGATGATGGTTTGCCTGAAAATTCTTACAAATTTGACAAAATAGTCTGGGATGAAATTAAAATTGAAGAGCTTAGAGAAACTATCGATTCCGATAATTTCAAAAAAACGTATGGAAAAATGCTTTTCGTATTGTCCATAATGATGTAAACGAAGTTGTTGACATTTTTAATGAAGCGTTATTTTCTGCCTGTCAGTGTATGAAGGAAAACTATCATAGTTGGCAAAGAAACATCAAACCTTTGGTTTGACAAGGATTGTCGCCAACTCAGAAAAGAGCTCCGACCTGACTTAAGGCAGTTATATTGCGATCACACAGATGATGATGTAGATGAGGAGGAATTAAGAGCAGCTTACATCCAAAGGCGCAGAGAATACAAAACACTGTTGGAAAATAAGCACAATCAACACCGAAGTGAAGTTTTAGACTCTTTAAGCAAAATTATTAACAACTCAGCTGGCTTTTGGAGCGAACTCAAGTCCTTTATATATAAGAAACCAGCAATAAATATGATTAGTGAGGAAGACTGGTTCAAGCACGTTTTGTGATTTATTTCAATCCGATGCAAATACTGACAACACAGCAAATGCTAGCAGTGATGATGAGTCACAGCAAAATGAAGACTTTGATCAGATTAACACCAGAGTCCCTTGAATGTGACATCACTGAATCTGAAGTGTATTCTGCTGCTCGTTCCTTAAAAATTGTTAAAGCAGCAGGACCTGATGGGATTATAGGGGAAGTATTTAAAAATTATATTACTACCATTGCTCCTTTCTTTGGTTGTTTTGTTCAATGTTTTATTCTCTTCTGGGAAGTATCCTGTACAATGGACAGAAGCTACCATACAACCTCTATTTAAAAAGGGCGACGCGAACATACCAGACAATTACAGGGGGATTTCTTTATTGAACATTTGTAGTAAGATATACAGCAATATATTGAATGCCAGATTAACAAAATGGGAAGAAGAGAATGATATTATTAATGAATGTCAAGATGGTTTTAAGAATAGTACTGTTGATCATGTATTTACATTATTTTCTTTGATTCAAAAACAGTTGTTATTACACAAGACAGTTATACGTTGCTTTTATTGACTTCAGAAAGGCTTTCGATTCGGTTGTACGTAATAATTTATGATCTATTCTGAAAAAAAGGGGGATTCGTGGGAAAATGCATAAGACATTAACTAGTATGTACAGCATAGTGAAAGGAAGAGTTAGAAATTGTAGTAAACTAGAAGCTTTTTCGTGTCCAATCGGGTTAAGGCAAGGGGAAATTTGTAGTCCAGTTCTTTTCTTAATCTTCATAAATGAATTAGCAGAAGAAATTATTAAAAAATGGAAACATGGGCTTCAACTCGTACCATATTTTTTTAGAACTTGTTATCCTTATGTTTGCTGATGATAATTATTTTGCTTTCAGATTCAGTTAGGGGATTACACAATCAGTTAAACATTTTACATGACACAGCAAAAAAGCTTGGCCTGATCATTAACATAAATAAGTCAAACATAGTAGTGTTTAGAAATGGTGGTTACCTAGCAGAACAAGAACAGTGGGTTGTATTGGTCATTCAAAGATGACAGTAGTGAACCTGTATGTACATATCTAGGAATTATTCTTTATACAAGATTGTCATTGACACGTAGTTTTAATGACATGGCTAACAAGGCTAGACAAAAAGTAATCAAGACATTCAGGCTTTTGTGGTGTTTGGGTGAAAAATCTCCAGCCATATTTTTCAAACTGTTTGATGCCCAAATCCAACCCATACTTAGCTATGGTGCAGAAGTATGTGGTCTCACAGGAAATGTTGATGCTTTAGAAAAGGTTCATATGTTTGCTCTTAAACGATTCTTGATTGTCAGTATTAGAACACCAAATTGTATGGTTTATGGGGAGCTTGGGCGATACCCTCTATACGTCAATTTTCAGTTAAAAACTATAAAATACTGGTTGAGAAATTTTGCAGATGCCCTATCATCGTTTACCATACAAAGCTTACAAGATGTTGGTGCATTTTCACAACGCTACCATTTCCTACCTCCATTTCCCACGTGGGCTGGCGTCACTTCCGCTTCTGGTCATGTAACATATGTTTCCGGACATCACCGGAAATGACGCGCTCCTCTCGCTCTTCCCGTTATTTTGCTAAAAAACCCAACACATTTCCGTAACTGGAAATGGAGGTAGGAAATGGTGGGGTGGCGTCACGTCCGCTTCCGGTCACGTAACATGTGCATCTCCGCTTTAAGCAAATTCTAGCCCAGCCCACCAGAATAGCCCTCTGTCTCACCTTTGCTATCTGGTAGCCTCTCAGCTGACCGCCCGTCACGGGTGAAGGGATGTCTCGCACGCTTGTTCACCTTTCCTCGGTTCACTGAAATCCTTAATACCAGGGCAACAGTAACATGAGAGCTGTAGAACTGATGATTTTCTACAGTAATAAAAAATCATGGTACAGGAGAAATTTGTTTTACGTCCTCCCGGCACTAAGCCATATGGGACATTTCTTTTGATAAAGTTACGGAAAAAAGTTTATTTTATTTTAATAAAGTTATATCATTATTAGCAAGAATTTTTTTTTTTTTTTTTTTTTTTTTTTTTTGTGTGTGTGCCATGGCTCGACTGTTTGACCCAAGATTTGAACTAGCTAGCTAGTTTAAATGGTAATATTTATTTTAATGTTTATAAAAATTATGATAAAAAATTCTTTTCTACTGAGCATCTTCCCCCCCCCCCCCCCCCCCGATTAAAATTTTCAGGACCACCGTTTAAAACAGAATCAAACATATTATACAAATCGTTGAAGGTCTGCCCCATCGATGGTACAGTTTAGTCTCTTGTTTATAACCCTCAAACGAGAGGGCCTTGCACCGACTCTGACGCTGCAGCCCGAGGGATGGGTTGGCCTTTGGGGACCTTCCCTAGCATCAGCTGTCCTCGAATCCTATTTGCTGAACGAGTGGGGATGTATCCTGGGCAAGGCATCTCCGCTATAAACAAATTCTAGCCCAGCCCACCTGAATAGTCTCTGTCTCCCTTTGCTATCTGGTAGTCATAGTCGGAAAAGACTGACTAGCACACAGTAGAAAACGCCATACGTTTACTTTTGTTTTTTCTCTTGTTATTGGCACCCTTTAGCCTCTCAGTTGAGCGCCCGTCACGGGAGAAGAGATGCCTCGCGCGCTTCCTCACCCTTCTACGGATCACTGAAACCCTTAATACCACCCCCTTCAGCCCCTCTTTTATGTCGTTCCGGGTGACTGACGCTCATTTACGTTTCACGGACCCTTTCTTATGATTCATTACTCGCTGGCGTCCCGCGAGGCCCCGGAAGTAACGTCATCACCGGAAATTACACCCGTATGACCCCACCCCCACCCGAAAGTAACGTCATCACCGGAAATGACGAGCTCCTCCCGTTCCTTCTGTTATTTTCGTTCAAAAAATCATGCTTCGGATAAAATACATCCTCTATTACTGTAGTGATCCACATAAAATACGTTGAATAGTTTTAAAGCAATTCATCAAAGTAATGAAAATGTGATAAACAGATATTGCATAAATGTGGCATCTAACTAACAAAGCAGATAGACACCAAATTCAACTGAGTGTTCCGTTTTAGCCTACGATGCCAATAACTAACAAAGCAGATTTAACTGAATGCTATTTTCGGTTTGACCTACAATGCTAACTGAAAATACTCCAGCCACCTCCAGTGACCCAGTCTTTGGAGTGACCAGTACCACATATATCTCTGACCGTTCTACACGGGATGATGTTGGATATTCTCAACACCAGCACTACACAGATCTTGCTGAGCTAATCAGGGATATACGTGATCCCATTGTGTGCGCCTCTGGGATTTTAGGGAACTGCCTGATAATGCTGATCATACTTCGTCTTCCTTCGTCCACCTACAGTGTGTTCTTCAAAACACTGGCCCTGTCTGACCAGTTGGTGCTGATAGCAGGGCCTCTGGACCGACTGTTTTACGACAAATTACTCGTAAAATCCTTTAGTGATTGGCAGCTTGTGGCAATGCAAGATGCATGTGATCATACATCGCGTAGTGACAACTGCATCGTCATGGATGCTTGGTGGCACTCACCATGCTCAGAACTGCCTCTGTCCTGTGGCCACTTCGTGTCAATGCTGTGTGGACCAAAAGAAAGTCACGAGCTGCTAGCAGGCATTGCGATCATCTTCATCATTGCGTTGAACTGGCATCTTCTCAACAGAAGTGGCAGACAGAGATGGGGTTGTAGGCTGGATGGGTCGAGAGTGTCACTGTTTCAGTTTCGCTTATTACAAAGTTATTTCTTACCTTTCGTGATTCTGATCACCAGCAACTGTGTTCTTTTGTGGTCACTGGTCAGATGTGTCAGAGCAAGAAGACGTCCTACTGGACAACAAACCAGTGAGGATGTTAGAGAACTTGGAGTGTCCTCATGGACGGTCACCTTGATTGTTGCGAGTGCATGTTTTGTCCTGCTTACAACGCCGTTTGCTATAACTATCATGATATATGAACATGATTATTCTGATTGGGAACACCCCGCTAATAAGTCCGTGTTGCATGCAGTCAGTTATTTCCTTTTCTACTCCAAGAGTGCTGTCAACTTCTTCTTGTACAGTTTGACGAAAATCAAGTTCAGAGCTGAGCTGATCCAGACTGTTCAAGTGTTTTACGTGTTATGTCATGTCACCAAGAAAAGTATTTCTTAAAGTGCTTCCACTAAACTTTAAAAATAATGCTTATCCCCACCGCAGCAATGGACACAACAAAACCGTATAAACCTATTTTAGGCATAGAACAGTTATATAGATTCAATGCTGTTAATGATATATATTGGAATAATCGCTGTATCAAGGCCTATAATAACATACAAAGTAATTGGGAGCATTTTTGTAGGAATGTGATTACGAATGCGTGTTATCTGCTTTACGTGTAAGCTTTAATTCTGTCGTAAATTAATATCTCCTATGTTTGATCTAGCGGTTATGAATGTTAAAGGTTACATATCCGGGCTAACCGACAAAAACATTGATTTCCCCTTCAATTCACACCTTGAGGCTGTACTTAGACACGTGGGATGAAGATTTAGTTTTAAATGTCTTGAGCCTAAGGCTAGCATTATTTATTTTGTTTCAAATCAAAAGTCATATACAACCTGTACGAATATCCGTGTTTGTCTGACATTGACAATGTACTGCATCGTCTCGACTTATTTTGAGCATGAAATAAATCACCAAGGACAAAAATTAGTTTCCACATCACTGTGCAAACCACAAACAAGTGCATTAGAAGTTAAAATAGATTGACCTCCATGTCTAATTTAAATCATATATATATATGTTGTGAGTGTAAACGCCAAAAATGAAAAACAAT
>CM065713.1:26334179-26337891 GCA_017654935.2 Phymorhynchus buccinoides | reverse complement strand
TTTGTTGTGGTTCCGTCGTGTTAGTCGTTTGTGTGTGTGTGTGTGTGTGTTTTGACCTGTCATTGAAGACAAAGTCTGGAGGCCAACGAAGACGGTCCACCTTCTGTAAACCCCAGCCAAGATTACGAAGTCTATGAGATAGCAATGGATCGTTTGTCCAGTCAGCCACAAGGTTGGGGTTTCACTTCTTGGGGACTATAGTAACGTGAGGGAAAGAGCAATGGAATCAATGGCATTTATCATCAGTTAGAATTAGCCTTATGTTGGAATCGGTAGTAAAGTGAGAAGGAGAGCTGTGTTACCATTGGTTTAAATCATAGGTTGGCGTTTGCCTGAAAGTTGGTACAATAGTAACGTGAGAGTGAGAGCTATATGACCCATGCCTTTTTGAAGCAAAATAAACAGTAACCTTACTGCTTACTGTCGTCATTTTATCTACTGCTTACTGTATTGTGAAAGATTGTGCCTCAAAATAGGTAAACGTTGCCAGGCTTAATGCTGTTAGAACCTCTCCATCAACTGGCCTAAAGTGGGAATGTATCTAGGGCAAGGCACATCTTCTGTAAACAAATTTCAAATGATGATGTTATCCCATGGTTCAGAAATAGCAATTGGTTTAATTTTGCTATCTGCTTTTATGAGAATAATTACTGAATATTTATATATAAAGAAGACCCCCCCCCCCCCCCCTTCTTCCTTACCTTATCAGCCCGTCACACACAAATCGCATGCCCCCCAAAAAAAATTGGGTGGCGCGCCTCTGGCTGCGACGCGCTCTCCGGGTGGGAGCAACCCGAATTTCACAGAGACGCCTCTGTGACTATAAAGTATAAAGCACCTAAGTACCTAAGTACAAAAGGCGAGGTGTACTAGCATCTGCAAGGCATTTCAGGTCATTAATTAATTTTGCGACAGTTTAGTGCGGTTTTGATGCATTATCACTTCATTGTTAATAATGACTCCTAACCGTTTTGTGTATCTGACAACATTAACCGCTGTCAAAAAGATCATAATTATTATAGCCTTTTTTTGTATTTGTCTGTCTGTCTGCGAACAAGTTTATTCACAAAACTGACACATGTTTATTTCCGTTTTTGTAGGGTTAGGGCATCACAGGAGAGAAACGTCCGTTAACTTTTGGCATGAACTGTTTTGTGTTGAGTTAGCTCTTGGAGGATTATCTATTCAGATGAAGCTTTTAGCTTGTCAGTCCCTTATTTTCTGGTAAAAGTTGTGAACAGATTTAAATGAAAGTTTGTTGGTTGTACAGACCACCAGTCACCTACGTACTCATCTCTGGACACCAGTGACATTGGAGTTCCCTCAGTGTACACTGCCATGTCACCCTACACGGATGCTGCATCTGCCAGACATCGGGGTATGAAGAACCGAGGGTGTCTGTCTGGCTGTCTGTCTGTATGTCTGTTATGTCTGTCTGTCTCTCTCTCTCATTTTCTCTCTCTCACTTTTTCTCTCTCTCTCTCTCTCTCTAGCTCTCTGTCTCTCTCTCACTCCTCCTCTCTCTCTCTCTCTCGCTCTCTCTCCTCTCCTCTCTCTCTCGCTCTCTCTCTCTTTCTTTCTCTCTCTCTCTCTCTCTCTCTCTCTCTCTCTCTCTCTCTCTCTCTCTCTCTCTCTCTCTCTCTCTCTCTTTCTCTTTCTTTCTCTCTCCCTCTCTCTCTCTCTTCTATCTCTCCTCTCTCTCTCTCTCTCTCGTCTCTCTCTCTCTCTCTCTCTCTCTCTCTCTCTCTCTCTCTCCTCTCTCTCTCTCTCTCTCTCTCTCTCTCTGTCCCTATGTCATGTCTGTCCTCAAGCATCTAATAAATTACTGGAAGGATTTTAATCAATATATATCTAAATATCTAAATAGGATAAACCTTTTACAAAGTTTACTTTAATTTTGGGGTATATGAAATAGTCTATTTAGTTGAAACTGAGCCAATCATGATGCTAAGAGGCTGAAATTCAGAGGCCACAATATTATAGCCCCTGGCAAATGTCATTTTTTTAAAACCAAAACAATATCAGTCATATTCTTCTCAAATAAATTGTTTTATTACATCACGTTCATTTATGCAAAAATGATAAAAGTTGACAATTTCCGTTGATAGTAATTTGACCCTGTCTGAAAACGACAAAGAAAACACACACAAATGTAACAGATTGAAACTATGTAAATTGATTAAATCTTTTTGTTATTAAAAAAACCTGAGCGAAGTACTCAAAGAGTTAATACTAAAGTCCATTAGAAACAAGATTAAATGAAAAATATTTATTTTACAAGAAAAATAATAACCAAAAGGTTTATGTTTGCCTTTAAGAGCAAACATGACAGGATTCTCCCTCTAAACAGCCGTTTGCAAGTTATTCATTATGAACATTTTGCTATTTTTCGCTATTTTCGTCCCCACTTCCGGTTCGAATTTATAACGAAAGTATTGCAATGTTACTCTTTAGTAAATACTGAAAATATTAAAGTATTCTGTGCAACCGTTTTCGAGTTATTTACGATTAAAATGTGGCCATAGTTTGCCATTTTGGGCCATATTTCGGTCACATTTTGGCCAAGCGGGGTAATATTGAAAACGTAGCATCATAATGGTGTCCTATGATTGTTCTGCAAATTTCAGCGAAATCGAATTGAAATTTAAAAAATTCCACAAAGTGACACTACCAAATTTACATAAATTTGAATAACTTCCACACTATTTAACATATCGTCACCCTTCCAAACTCCTTTCTGACCTGGGCCAACATAAGGGCTACAATACCCAGTAATTAGTTTTGTGACGTCCCTTCCGTTTTAGGCTATTCCATGAGCCAAATTAAACCTGCAGGTTCCTAGCTGGAGCTCTTCAACTTCAACTTCAACAAATCTTTATTATCTCTAAAGAAGTTCCGGTTCGTACTTCCGGTTTGGTTTACACCGGAAGTGTTGAGGATCTAATTTTTAGTACAATCTGAAAATATGGACGAATTCTGTTCAGCCGTTTTTGATAAATTCAAGATTGAAATTTCGCCGAATTCGCGGTTTTCGACCATATTTCACCGAAAATTCGGCCAAGTACTTTAATACTGCCAATTTCGCTTTCCCTTTGTAACAGGCAACTTTCCTGAAAATTTCATCCAAATCGGACAAAACAATTTATTATAGAAACGAGCCAACTGGACTTAACATCATATTTTGTACAAAATTCAAAAGTGCTACAAAAGCTAAATTGTATGTATTTTTTTGTAAATTTAGTTCTAAATGCATTTAGCTTAAGTCTGTAAAAAGTAATGAAACAATGTTTTGGGCACGCGCATTGTAAACAAGAGGCAAAGCCTTCAAGGCTCACTCGAACGGGCACACGTGTGACAACAACAAGCACATATTGAGGGGGTGTCTAAAGTACAAGACTACCAGTAACATTTTAAAGTACAAATGAAACTATCGTTAATGGATGCAACCTGTGCCGAGAGCCGAACCCGGAACCATTGGCATGACAGACAGACACTCTACCAATGAGCTATCGAGGCTTTCAGTGTTGATGAGTTTCTTAGCTCATGTTGCCTGTTGAATACTCTCTAACCCACTAATCTAAAATGTTATCTGTTTGTTATCTGTTTACAGTGTTGTTTTAAGTATTTAATTATTCAAATCATTAATGTTTGAAAGCTTGCATAAACATCTATGTGTGTGCAAAGTTTGAACAATGTACGCCTTCTATTTCCC
>CM065713.1:26324179-26329179 GCA_017654935.2 Phymorhynchus buccinoides | reverse complement strand
GTAAACCTACCTTTGAAAACAACGATTAAACCAGTGATACCGGGCTGAACCATACAGGCCCTCAGCCCTAATGAGCGCTTTCAATTTCAATCACATGAATTCACATTAGCAACTTAACTGAAGTTTGGATTTTGTGTGTGTCGTCTGTACTTTGTCATCTTCAAGGGTGTGTAAGTGATGGGATGGTGTAGAACGTAATACACAGAAGCAGAATTGGGGTGCAACTGATATTTTTTTTATACAAAAGTCGCAGGGGGGAGGGGGGAAAGGGGGACAGGAGATGTGGATAAGGGGACAGTATTTGACAGGTCTCGTACGTGTTCATTTACGAACAGTCATAATTTCTGAATCAGAATTTTAAACAAATCGATGTAAATTATTGTATGAACAAAATGGAGCCTTTGAATCTACCCCCCCCCCCTCTCTCTCTCTCTCTCTCTCTCTCTCTCTCTCTCTCTCTCTCTCTCTCTCTCTCTCTCTCTCTCTAGTTCATGTTTGGGGGGAAGCATGTCTGCCCCCCCCTCCTATGTGTCAGTAGAAGGGGCAGCCACTACCCTGCCCATTTTTCTTTGTCACTGGTATCTACTTACAACTTTTGAGTTGATATTCTGCAGCGGTTTTCAAGGTATTTTGAGGACAGAAACAAAGCAACAGCAAAGAAGCTACAAAACATCGCAATACCTCACCATCCTGGAATGAAGTAGAGGGCTAATAAAGCAATTTGAAAACAATGCAGCTATGTCCCTATAATACAAGCTATTTTGATTTTAAATTAAGTCTCTCTCTCTCTCTCTCTCTCTCTCTCTCTCTCTCTCTCTCTCTCTCTCTCTCTCTTCTCTCTCTCTCTCTCTCCCCCTTTCTCTCTCTCTCTCTCTCTCTCTCTCTTCTCTCTCTCTCTCTCTCTCTCTCTCTCTCTCTCTCTCTCTCTCTTATTTTCGCTTGCTGGCTTGCTCGAATGGTTTTTGGGGGGTCAGGAAGACATGTCTGGCCGCCCTCCTCTGAGCCAGGGGGGCAGCCGCCCCCTGCCCCTCCCACCTCTTCCTATGCCACTGCATAACCCCCAATATCTAAAATGTTCTGTTGAAATGTCCAGGTCCTGCATGAGAACAGTGGAGTGTATTGATATGTATGGAACATATTTCAATCTCTAACCCTTCTGGAACTAAACGAGTAATGTCATTTGTTATATTCTATTTGTGTTAAACTGCCATCTCAACTAGACATTAATCCCAGTATTTAAAATGTTCTGTTGAAATTTCCAGGTCCGGATTACGAGATCATTAGAGTGGAGAAGAAAGCTAATTACGAGAACGTGATTGGTCCATGAGTTGATGACGTCACACTGTGTTCATTACACGTTGTATTCTGCATGACACGTATGTGTGACTAATCCAATGTCACAACGCTTTTGTGCATTTGATTAAAGCTCCTGTATTTTGCCAAATGGTATATTTTACAATCTGCCTTGTGTCTAAGCATAAATTTCACATCTTGCCTAAATGTCCGGTGCTAATGTTTATAGCATGCTTCGTGCTCTGTGATAAAGTGTACATCCTTGTGAACTTTGTTTCAAGCCAGTTAGTAAGATGGGTAAACTATTTTATTTTGGGTAAAGTCGACATTCTACGTCGCCTGGCTACGTCCAATGGTAATGTTCATAGCATACATGTACCTATAAGCCACTGGTAAATTTTACAGTCAAAATACCCTGCCTTTCATTGGTAAAGTTTACAGTCTAAATATCCTGCCTTTCATTCATTGGTAAAGTTTACAGTCTAAATATCCTGCCTTTCAGTCACTGGTAAAGTTTACTGTCTAAATACCCTGCCTTTCATTCATTGGTAAAGTTTACTGTCTAAATACCCTGCCTTTTATTCATTGGTAAAGTTTACAGTCTAAATACCCTGCCTTTTATTCATTGGTAAAGTTTACAGTCTAAATACCCTGCCTTTTATTCATTGGTAAAGTTTACTGTCTAAATACCCTGCCTTTCAGTCATTGGTAAAGTTTACAGTCTAAATACCCTGCCTTTCAGTCATTGGTAAAGTTTACTGTCTAAATACCCTGCCTTTCATTCATTGGTAAAGTTTACAGTCTAAATACCCTGCCTTTCATTCATTGGTAAAGTTTACAGTCTAAATACCCTGCCTTTCAGTCATTGGTAAAGTTTACTGTCTAAATACCCTGCCTTTCAGTCATTGGTAAAGTTTACTGTCTAAATACCCTGCCTTTCAGTCATTGGTAAAGGTTACTGTCTAAATACCCTGCCTTTCAGTCATTGGTAAAGTTTACAGTCTAAATACCCTGCCTTTCAGTCATTGGTAAAGTTTACTGTCTAAATACCCTGCCTTTCATTGGTAAAGTTTACTGTCTAAATACCCTGCCTTTCATTCATTGGTAAAGTTTACAGTCTAAATATCCTGCCTTTCATTCATTGGTAAAGTTTACAGTCTAAATACCCTGCCTTTCAGTCATTGGTAAAGTTTACTGTCTAAATACCCTGCCTTTCATTCATTGGTAAAGTTTACAGTCTAAATACCCTGCCTTTCATTCATTGGTAAAGTTTACAGTCTAAATACCCTGCATTTCAGTCATTGGTAAAGGTTACTGTCTAAATACCCTGCCTTTCATTCATTGGTAAAGTTTACTGTCTAAATACCCTGCCTTTCATTCATTGGTAAAGTTTACAGTCTAAATACCCTGCCTTTCATTCATTGGTAAAGTTTACAGTCTAAATACCCTGCCTTTCATTGGTAAAGTTTACAGTCTAAATATCCTGCCTTTCAGTCATTGGTAAAGTTTACAGTCTAAATACCCTGCCTTTCATTGGTAAAGTTTACAGTCTAAATATCCTGCCTTTCATTCATTGGTAAAGTTTACAGTCTAAATACCCTGCCTTTGATTCATTGGTAAAGTTTACAGTCTAAATACCCTGCCTTTCATTCATTGGTAAAGTTTACAGTCTAAATATCCTGCCTTTCATTCATTGGTAAAGTTTACAGTCTAAATACCCTGCCTTTCATTCATTGGTAAAGTTTACAGTCTAAATACCCTGCCTTTCATTCATTGGTAAAGTTTACAGTCTAAATACCCTGCCTTTCATTCATTGGTAAAGTTTACAGTCTAAATACCCTGCCTTTCATTCATTGGTAAAGTTTACAGTCTAAATACCCTGCCTTTCATTCATTGGTAAAGTTTACAGTCTAAATACCCTGCCTTTCAGTCATTGGTAAAGTTTACAGTCTAAATACCCTGCCTTTCAGTCATTGGTAAAGTTTACAGTCTAAATACCCTGCCTTTCATTCATTGGTAAAGTTTACAGTCTAAATACCCTGCCTTTCATTCATTGGTAAAGTTTACAGTCTAAATATCCTGCCTTTCAGTCATTGGTAAAGTTTACAGTCTAAATACCCTGCCTTTCATTCATTGGTAAAGTTTACAGTCTAAATACCCTGCCTTTGTACGTCCTGCCTTTTATTCATTGGTAAAGTTTTCAGTCTATGTTCCCTTCATCATCTGTGCGATTTGCTTGATCTTAAGTGATAAATACATTTTGTGATTTATATTATTTGTCCATGCGCAATGTTGATGTTTCATGTACTATGCACTTTGTTCAAAGGGGATGTTTGATTACTATGTGGAACACTTTTTTGGTCTGAAGGTAAATGTTCACCTTCTGATTATTTATCTGTCTCTATGCTTAAATTATATGAACGTCATTTTGCCTACAGTCTGTGCCTACAGTATAATACATTCTTTTTACCCTAACATATTTTGTTGCATTTCAATATACAGTATGCGCATATTTTTTTTGTTTTTTTTACTGTGCTTTCTGTGTGCATACGTTTGTTCATAATCCGTGTTTACAATTAATGTAATTTTTCCATCCATAATCCATGTTTATAACATACATTCTTTTGTCCATCCATTACGTTCCTATTCTGTAGGCATTGTTTTGTTTATAATGCATGTTTAAATGCTATGTATATTTTTGCATATAAGCCATATTCATATTGTATATTATTTTGTTTATTAACAACAGCTTATTCAAACACTACAGTGTATATAGATAACTATATCCAGGACCTGTTGTCCTACTTGTGATCAGATTTTGCGTGCAGTTTATTCTCGTGTTTATAAAGTGTTTATTCTCGTGTTTGTAAAGTGTTTATTATCGTATTAATAAAGTGTTTATTTTCGTGTTTATAAAGTGATTATTAGTGTACCAGTCGCCGTGGCGTAGTGGTTAGCGTCGCGGACTACTGGCTGGGAGGTCTTGGGTTCGAATCCCATCAGAGACGAGGGTTTTTTCGTTCCTGGACCGACTCCTACCCAGAGTGAGTGGGAAGACTGAAACCACACAGTCGAGCTTCATCCGCTTAACGGATGCGATTCTGAGAGTGTTGCCCTAATTTCAAGACCAATACTGCAGGTGTCTGTAGTTCTCGGGTCTGGTTATAAAGTGTTTATTATAGTGTTTATAAGGTGTTTGTTATAGTGTTATAAAGTGTTTATATAATGCTATAAAGTGTTCATAAAGTGTTACTCATATAAAGTGTTTATTATAGTGTTATAAAGTGTTTATTACAGTGTTTATAAAGTATATATGTTACCGTAGATATGTGAAATCAGTAATTACGTGAAATGACTAGGATTTTCAGTAATTTCGTGAAAATGGTTTAATTGTTAGGCCACTGGCCCATAACAATTACAATACAAGCATGAACTTTAAGTAACATCTCGTGCATTCTGCCTTTCACTCAAACATTGACGTCTAACTGTTAAAGCTTTGTGTATAAACGATGCTACTTTAGGGATTAGTTGATAATTTTCGAAAGATAAGATTACAGTTAACTTGAATAAAGATGGACAATTATAATATTTCTTTGGTATTAATTCCATTCTAAGCTCGTTATATTTAGGACAAACAAAAAGAAAATGGACTTCGTTTTCTACTACATTTACACAAAATGGACAAAATGTATCACCTTCATTGAAAT
>CM065713.1:26294179-26316679 GCA_017654935.2 Phymorhynchus buccinoides | reverse complement strand
GCGAGTCTCTCCCCATGGGGATACTTGGGGGTATTTCGTAAAAATAGTTCCCCCACCTTCTGGAAGTTCTCTACTTGTAGCTTCCTCTAATCTGCCACTCTTTGACTCTGCCTTTTCCCTTTGCTTACTATAAAGTTTTATCTTTCTGACTTATTGGCCCATTCTGCTGCCTTTAAAAAAAAAGATCTTCCAAATAATGTTTCTCCTTTGAACTCCAAAATCGGAATGGGTCAGGTGTACACAGCAGTGATGCCAGTGAAAACTGAAAACCGGACACATACATGCCTTACCCATTATGGCCATATGGCCTGGGGACGCAGTAGAAGAAGAATATAATTAAAGTATTGCATGCGTGCGTACACACACACACTCACATGCACCCACTCATACACATGTACACGCGCGCACACACATGTATGCACACGCACACACACACACACACACACACACACACACACACACACACACACTGATGTGTGTGCGTACACACATGCCTCACACACACACACACACACACACACACACACACACACACACACACACACACACACACACACACACACACACACTCACAATGACATGTATGCCTGCACACATTTTCTCTGTATAATCTTTATAGCAATTTATAGTATGACAAATTCAGAGTTTGGGAGTTGACAAGAATATCATTCTGCAGCCTGCAAAAGTGCTGCTTGTCTCATGAGTCATTCAATTAACTGAACGAACCTTTAACTGAAAATAGGTTGATTGCCTACCATTATGGTCTTCGACTTCATGTCAGCTCAAGTATTAGAATAATTATCAAAAAAGTTCGACGTTGAACATTTATCAAAAATATATTGGAGGGCGTATTGGAGTACCAAGGTATTATTCTCAACAATGCTTTAAAGCTTTTTTATTTTGGACTAAACTTAATTTTCTTCTCGTCTAAATCCATTATTTGGGGGCAAAATTTCTTATTTCAATATTACTTAAATAAGTCGTGATTTATTTGAAAAACTGAAGTGACAAAGTTATTTGATGGCTCGAAATAAAGCCGTATGAAAAAATCTGAAGCCATTTGACTTGAAATTACCGAAATAATCAGTTTTTTGCTTCTCCTGTGAAGTGACGTCTTTGGATTTACGTCTGTATTGCATGGGGGCGGCGATATGTAAGGTTCTGCTATGTTTGGTGCTCATTGCTTGGAATTTGCAAGTCTAAGCCATAATTCATTTTGGTATTTAGTCATACTTCGGTTTATTGGCGACCATTTTTTAAATTTTAAACACACATAAAAACCATGCATATAGTTTCTTGTGATTGTGTAACAGCATATAGGGGTCAGGGACGGTATTCATGTCGAGATAGCATGAGACTTAGCATGATGCTAACTTAGAAGCTCTTCCAATGTCCTATAGGATGTAATAGGACTTTTGGAAGAGCTTCTAAGTTAGCATCATGCTAAGTCTCATGCTATCTCGACATGAATACCGTCCCTGCTTAACATTTGCATGTGTGCATTCTTGCTAAGTTTGGAATTTATATAATTACATTTGCAACTCTAAACATTTCTTTTAATCTAGTAGCAATAATTTGTCAGACATTTTGAATTTATTTATAAATAAATATGCATATATGTTGTCATGATTGTGTAAAGCATCGTAAAATGTTTACAAGTGTACATGTGTATCAAATTTGGTGCTTATATAATGAAATTTGAAACTTTAAACTTTAACTCTTTTCATGTGGTAGCCATAACACAAGCTGACTGGCAGCCATTTTGAATTTATTTAAAAATATAAATATGAATATAATTGATCATGATTGTGCAACAGCATGTATTAAGCATTTACAAGAGTGAATGTATGCCAAATGTTTTGCTTATGATCTTACATTGTTTTATAAGGTAGTCATAACTTAAAACGTTGGTGGCCGTTTTGAATTGATTAAAAAGGCACTTATAAATGTACATAGTTTGCCATAATTGCATACCAGGTTTTATTCTGCATCTACATGTGTGCTTGTGAGTCAAATTTAATGCTTATAATATAAAATTTGCATCTCTTAAACTCGATTATTTTTATGTGGTAGACATAGCTTTAGCCAAGTCGGCGGCCATTTAAACAAAATCAACATAACCAACAACAAAATTCAACTACCCCTGTATCTATAATTGTTTAATGCCGAAAGCCAATCACCTGTACCAAATTTCATGCTTGTAGCACCAAAATGCACTGGTTTGGACACTACTTGCCCAGCTATCCTGCTTGTCAGTTCTATGGGCTTATCAAGTGACGTCTTTATTTTATTACGTCACGCTAAGTATTGCTGAATGTAGTTCATAGCAGTAAACGGTGATTTATCCCCTCACTCTGCACTAGGACTTACAGTCGGAACTTGGAATCTTAAGGATAAGGCGATATACCAAGGTCCCATGTGCCCATACACTTAGCACACGTTAAACCCAGTGGCAACAAAAAAGTTGTCATTTGGTCAACATTTACACCCCCACCCTTTCCTTCTTCATCAGTCACACATAAATCGCATGCAGAAAATGTGTAGCACGTCTCTGGCTGCGACGCGCTCTCCAGGTGGGAGCATCAAAAATTTCACAGAGAACATACCAAGTATACAGTTGGCAGTTACCAAGTGTTTCAAGGTTATTTGAGTTTAAAGCTTTTGGACCTGCAACAACGAATTGTGTGAGACAGCTAAAGACGGCCATTTCTTTCTTTCTTTCTTTCTTCCTTTCTTCTTCTTGTTTTTTTTTGCTTTTCTTTTCATTGTTTTTCATTTTTGCGTTACTACTCACAACATATATATATATTATTTAAAATTAGACATGGGAGGTAAATCTATTTTACTTCTATGCACTTGTTGTGTTTTGCACAGTGATGTGGAAAACGAATGTTTGTCTTGTGATTTATTTCATGGCTCAAAATAAGCAAACGAGTGCAGTACATTGTCATGTCAGACAAACAAGGATATTCAGTACAGGTTGTATATGACTTTGATTAAACAAAAATAATAATGCCAGCCTGAGGCTCAGAAGAAGTTAAAACTACAATCTTCATCCCACGTGTCTAAGCAGCCTCAAGGTGTGAATTGAAGGGGAAATCAATGTGTTGTGTTAGACCCGGGATATGAAACCTTTAACATTTCATAGCCGCTAGATCAAACATAGAGACATAATTTACGACAGGAATTAAAAGCTTACACGTAAAGCAGATAACACGCATTCGTAATCAACATTCATAAAAAAATGCTCCAAATTACTTTGTATGTTATTATAGGCCTTGATACAGCGATTATTCCAATATATATCATTAACAGCATTGAATCTATATAACTGTTCTATGCCTAAAATAGGTTTATACGGTTTTGTTGTGTCCATTGCTGCGGTGGGGATAAGCATTATTTTTAAAGTTTAGTGGAAGCACTTTAAGAACTACTTTTCTTGGTGACATGACATAACCCATAAAACTCTTGAATTGTCTGGATCAGCTCTGCTCTGAACTTGCTGTTCGTCAAACAGTACAAGTAGAAGTTGACAGCACTCTTGGAGTAGAACAGGAAATAACTGACTGCATGCAACATGGACTTATTAGCGGGGTGTTCCCAATCAGAATAATCATGTTCATATATCATGATAGTTATAGCAAACGGCGTTGTAAGCAGGACAAAACATGCACTCGCAACAATCAAGGTGACCGTCCATGAGGATACTCTAAGTTCTCTGACATCCTGGCTGGTTTGTTGTCCAGTAGGACGTCTTCTTGTTTTGACACATCTGACCAGTGACCACAAAAGAACACAGTTGCTGGTGATCAGAATCACGAAAGGTAAGAAATAACTTTGTAATAAGCGAAACTGAAACAGTGACACTCTCGACCCATCCAGCCTACAACCCCATCTCTGTCTGCCACTTCTGTTGAGAAGATGCCAGTTCAACGCAATGATGAAGATGATCGCAATGCCTGCTAAAGCTCGCGACTTTCCCTTTGTCCACACAGCAGTGACACGACGTGGCCACAGCACAGAAGCAGCTCTGAGCATGGTGAGTGCCACCAGCATCCATGACGATGCAGTGGTCACTGCGCGATGTGTGATAATATACAACTTGCATTGCCACCAGTTGCCAATACTAAAGGATTTTACGCGTAATGTGTGGTAAAACAGTCGGTCCAGAGGCCCTGCTATCAGCACCAACTGGTCAGACAGGGCCAGGGTTTTGAAGAACACACTGTAGGTGGAGGAAGGAAGACGGAGCATGATCAGCATTATCAGACAGTTCCCTAAAATCCCAGAGGCGCACACGATGGGATCACGTATATCCCTGATGAGCTCAGCAAGGTCCGTGTAGTGTTGGTGTTGAGAATATCCAGCATCATCCTGTGTAGAATGGTCAGATATATCTGTGGTACTGGTCAGTCCAAAGACTGGGTCACTGGAGGTGGCTGGAGTATTTTCAGTTAGCATTGTAGGTCAAACCAGAACATAACATTCAGTTAAATCTGCTTTGTTAGTTATTGGCATCATAGGCTAAAATGGAACACTCAGTTGAATTTGTTGTCTATCTGCTTTGTTAGTTAGATGCCACATTTATGCAATATCTGTTTATCACATTTTCATTACTTTGATGAATTGCTTTAAAACTATTCAACGTATTTTATGTGGATCACTACAGTAATAGAGGATGTATTTTATCCGAAGCATGATTTTTTGAACGAAAATAACAGAAGGAACGGGAGGAGCTCGTCATTTCCGGTGATGACGTTACTTTCGGGTGGGGGTGGGGTCATACGGGTGTAATTTCCGGTGATGACGTTACTTCCGGGGCCTCGCGGGACGCCAGCGAGTAATGAATCATAAGAAAGGGTCCGTGAAACGTAAATGAGCGTCAGTCACCCGGAACGACATAAAAGAGGGGCTGAAGGGGGTGGTATTAAGGGTTTCAGTGATCCGTAGAAGGGTGAGGAAGCGCGCGAGGCATCTCTTCTCCCGTGACGGGCGCTCAACTGAGAGGCTAAAGGGTGCCAATAACAAGAGAAAAAACAAAAGTAAACGTATGGCGTTTTCTATGTGTGCTAGTCAGTCGTTTCCGACTATGACTACCAGATAGCAGAGGGGGCAGATGCTATTCAGGTGGGCTGGGCTAGAATTTGTTTATAGCGGAGATGCCTTGCCCAGGATACATCCCCACTCGTTCAGCAAATAGGATTCGAGGACAGCTGATGTTAGGGAAGGTCCCCAAAGGCCAACCCATCCCTCGGGCTGCAGCGTCAGAGTCGGTGCAAGGCCCTCTCGTTTGAGGGTTATAAACAAGAGACTAAACTGTACCATCGATGGGGCAGACCTTCAACGATTTGTAAATATGTTTGATTCTGTTTTAAACGGTGGTCCTGGAAATTTTAATCGAAGATGCTCAGTAGAAAAGAAATTTGTTATCATAATTTTTATAAACATTAAAATAAATATTACCATTTAAACTAGCTAGCTAGTTCAAATCTTGGGTCAAACAGTCGAGCCATGGCACACACAAAAAAAAAAAAAAAAAAAAAAAAAAAAAAAATTTTCTTTGATAATAATTATATAACTTTATTAAAATAAAATAAACTTTTTTTCCGTAACTTTATAAAAAGAAATGTCCCATATGGCTTAGGCCGGGAGGACGTAAAACAAATTTCTCCTGTACCATGATTTTTTATTACTGTAGAAAATCATCAGTTCTACAGCTCTCATGTTACTGTTGCCCTGGTATTAAGGATTTCAGTGAACCGAGGAAAGGTGAACAAGCGTGCGAGACATCCCTTCACCCGTGACGGGCGGTCAGCTGAGAGGCTACCAGATAGCAAAGGGAGACAGAGACTATTCAGGTGGGCTGGGCTAGAATTTGCTTAAAGCGGAGATGCACATGTTACGTGACCGGAAGCGGACGTGACGCCACCCCACCATTTCCTACCTCCATTTCCAGTTACGGAAATGTGTTGGGTTTTTTAGCAAAATAACGGGAAGAGCGAGAGGAGCGCGTCATTTCCGGTGATGTCCGGAAACATATGTTACATGACCAGAAGCGGAAGTGACGCCAGCCCACGTGGGAAATGGAGGTAGGAAATGGTAGCGTTGTGAAAATGCACCAACATCTTGTAAGCTTTGTATGGTAAACGATGATAGGGCATCTGCAAAATTCTCAACCAGTATTTTATAGTTTTTAACTGTAAATTGACGTGTAGAGGGTATCGCCCATGCTCCCCATAAGCCATACAATGTGGTGTTCTAATACTGACATTCAAGAATCGTTTAAGAGCAAACATATGAACCTTTTCTAAAGCATCAACATTTCCTGTGAGACCCCATACTTCTGCACCATAGCTAAGTATGGGTTGGATTTGGGCATCAAACAGTTTGAAAAATATGGCTGGAGATTTTTCACCCAAACACCACAAAAGCCTGAATGTCTTGATTACTTTTTGTCTAGCCTTGTTAGCCATGTCATTAAAACTACGTGTCAATGACAATCTTGTATAAAGAATAATTCCTAGATATGTACATACAGGTTCACTACTGTCATCTTTGAATGACCAAAAAAACCCACTGTTCTTGTTCTGCTAGGTAACCACCATTTCTAAACACTACTATGTTTGACTTATTTATGTTAATGATCAGGCCAAGCTTTTTTGCTGTGTCATGTAAAATGTTTAACTGATTGTGTAACCCCCTAACTGAATCTGAAAGACAAATATTATCATCAGCAAACATAAGGATAACAAGTTCTAAAAAAATATGGTACGAGTTGAAGCCCATGTTTCCCTTTGTTAATAATTTCTTCTGTTAATTCATTTATGAAGATTGAGAAAAGAACTGGACTACAAATTTCCCCTTGCCTTAACCCGATTGGACACGAAAAAGCTTCTAGTTTACTACAATTTCTAACTCTTCCTTTCACTATGCTGTACATACTAGTTAATGTCTTATGCATTTTCCCACGAATCCCCCTTTTTTTCAGAATAGATCATAAATTATTACGTACAACCGAATCGAAAGCCTTTCTGAAGTCAATAAAAGCTACATATAAGTTCTTGTGTAATAACAACTGTTTTTGAATCAAAGAAAATAATGTAAATACATGATCAACAGTACTATTCTTAAAACCATCTTGACATTCATTAATAATATCATTCTCTTCTTCCCATTTTGTTAATCTGGCATTCAATATATGGCTGTATATCTTACTACAAATGTTCAATAAAGAAATCCCCCTGTAATTGTCTGGTATGTTCGCGTCGCCCTTTTTAAATAGAGGTTGTATGGTAGCTTCTGTCCATTGTACAGGATACTTCCCAGAAGAAAATAAAACATTGAACAAAACAACCAAAAAAGGAGCAATGGTAGTAATATATATTTTAAATACCTCCCCTATAATCCCATCAGGTCCTGCTGCTTTAACAATTTTTAAGGAACGAGCAGCAGAATACACTTCAGATTCAGTGATGTCACATTCAAGGGACTCTGGTGTTAATCTGATCAAAGTCTTCATTTTGCTGTGACTCATCATCACTGCTAGCATTTGCTGTGTTGTCAGTATTTGCATCGGATTGAAATACATCACAAACGTGCTTGAACCAGTCTTCCTCACTAATCATATTTATTGCTGGTTTCTTATATATAAAGGACTTGAGTTCGCTCCAAAAGCCAGCTGAGTTGTTAATATGTTTGCTTAAAGAGTCTAAAACTTCACTTCAATGTTGTTTTTGCTAATTTTCCAACAGTGTTTTATATTCTCTGTGCCTTTGGTTGTAAGTTGCTCTTAATTCCTCTTCATCTACATCATCATCTGCGTGATTGCGATATAACTGTCTTAGGTCAGGTCGGAGCTCTTTTCTGTGTTGGCGACAATCCTTGTCAAACCAAAGGTTTGATGTTTCTTTGCCAACTATTGTTTTCTTCATACACTGACAGGCAGAAAATAACGCTTCATTAAAAATGTCAACAGCTTCGTTTACATCATTATGGACAGTACGACAAGCATTTTTCATACGTTTTTATGAAATCATCGGACTCGATAGTTTCTCTAAGCTCTTCAATTTTACTTTAATCCCAAACTATTTTGTCAAATTTGTGTGAATTTTCAGGCAAACCATTATCACTGGTAATACTGACTTGTGACTTTAAAATGACTTTGACTGGCATGTGTTTGGATTATATTCTAGGACGAACGTCCAGAGACACACAATTACTTCTTAGATTTCTGTATATTATAGCATAGTCGACAATACTATTTCCAGTAGGCGAAATGTATGTAAAGTTACCAAAATTTATGTCATCTTTAACAGCCCCATTCAAAATAAATAAATCAAAACAATCATACACATTCAACAAATACTTGCCATAAACGTTTAAAACTGTGTTCTTTGATGCACGAAAAGTCAAATGATCATCATCATCTTTCCAAAATACATCATCCTCTACATCGTCATTCCTCTCACTACTATTCTCACCACGAGAACGTGCATTGAAATCACCAAGAAGGAAAAAAGCCATGTTTCCAAATGTCTCTGTCAGGTCTAAAACACATTGCTCTAAAAGAGCTCTAAAAGAGCTACACCATTTGATATTTCTGTATCACGATAATATTGGGAATTAATGGGTGGAATGTATGCACCAATAAGAATTACACACGAATCTGTACCCAAAAGGTCTTTAGACATTTTTTAATGACAACCACATTATCATACTCAACATACACTTGTCCCACATACTTTTCCAGTTCTTTTTTGACAAGGAGAGCTAAACCACCTGATTATCTGGCTGTAATACCATCAGATAACCTGACGCCAGGAATGATAAATGTTTTAAAACTAGGAAATAAATGATCTGGAAATTGAGTAGCAAATGTCTCAACAAGCAAACAAACATCAAAACTGCTAATATAAGAACGAATGCCATTATCAAAAACATGTGACAGTCCTTCAATCTTGTAAGTCACAAATTTAAGTGTACTCATAACATGAACCCGACCGAGGCCCTATGCAGTGTCAGCTATGCCAGGCTCAGAGCCTTTATTGGTCACTTCACGAATTGTCGTTTGCCGTTTCTTTGGTACACTAGTACATGAGGTACTTCTAAGCCTGCGTGCAGGACCACGCTGTGAGTTTTTCCCTACGGAATTGCGCCTTTCGTTTGTGTTGTTCTTCAAGTCGTCTTTGTCTTTTTGTCTTGACCGTACGTTAGATTGCAGGTCTTTGTTACTTGTCTCTACTGTTTCTGTGTCAGACTTTTGTACTTCATTGTTCTGTTCAACGTCAGTTTGTTGTCCAGAAACATTTGAGTGTTGGTCAGTCTGTGCTGCTGCATTGTCCTTAGTGTGGTCCGACTCTCCTTCGTTCTGTTTGTCAGGTTTCTCTGATTTGTTCGTCAGTTTTCTCTGTGTTTTGTCTGTTAGCTTTCTCTGCATCTTGTTTGTCAACTCTATCTAAGTTTTTTGTTCGTCATATTATGTCTCTGTTGTGTCATTGATTGTCTCGTTAGATGAAGTCATTAACATAGCGCAGGCCCCGTTTTCACATTGCCAGGCCCCGTTCTCACCTTGGTTGGCCCCATTCTCACGTTGGCAGGCCCCGATCTCACGTTGGCAGGCCCCGTTCTCACATTGCCAGGCCCCGTTCTCGCCTTGGTTGGCCCCGTTCTCACGTTGCCAGGCCCCGTTCTCACGTTGCCAGCCTCCGTTCTCACCTTGGTCGGCCCCGTTCTCACCTTGGCAGGCCCCATTCTCGCCTTGGTTCTCATGTAGACAGGCCCCGTTCTCGCGTTGGTAGGCCCCATTCTCGCGTTGGTAGGCCCCGTTCTTGCGTTGGTAGGCCCTGTTCTCACGTGCGTAGGCTCCGTTCTCGCGATGGTAGGCTCCGTTATCACGTTGGTAACCTTCGTTCTCAAGTTGGTAGGCCCCGTTCCCGTGTAGACAGGCCGCGTTCTCGCGTTGGTAGGCCCCGTTCTCGCGTTGGTAGGCCCCGTTCTCGCGATGGTAGGCCCCGTTATCGCGATGGTAGGCCCCTGTCACCGTATTGCGTTGACCCTGGTGTTGACGGAAGTGATGTGCCCCCCTCTGCTGCTCCACCACTAACTTGTTGCCCCGGTAGAAAGCACGCAGGCCTTGGCGACGGTAGTACTGCACCATGTTCCTTTGCCTGTCAGTCAGGTCCCTGGAGACCGACACCTGCTTCTTCCTCAGCGCCTCTCTGCCGTGATCGCGAGTCAAGACTGCCATCTTGTCAGGCCATCGAGCCATTTTCATTATTGAAGTATTTTTACGGGTATTATTTGACCGACTGGCTAGACTGAATGACCGCAGATTAAGACACACTTGGACAATGACTCAGCACAGCTGCATGCACACACATTTACTCATGCACACTGTCACACACCCAACACACAAGACCTTGCTTCATGGAACGGTGTGGAAAGGTTCAGGATGGCACCACACCTCATCAGCCAAACAGGAGCACAAACTACTCAAGTACAACACTGGAGCCGCAACTGTGGTGTGTGGTCACAGGGTCTCTCAGTGATTGCAGACATGAGTCCGTGCAGTGGTCTATCAACCCCACTAACCCCTAGCTACAAACCCACTAACACACTACTAGACTGCAGTACAACTGTGGTGTGTGGTCACAGGGGCTCTCAGTGACTGCGGACATGAGTCAGTGCAGTGGCCTATCAACCCCACTAACCCCTAGCTACTAACACACTACTAGACTGCAGTACAACTGTGGTGTATGGTCACAGGGGCTCTCAGTGATTGCAGACATGAGTCCGTGCAGTTGTCTATCAACCCCACTGACCCCTAGCTACTAACACACTACTAGACTGCAGTACAACTGTGGTGTATGGTCACAGGGGCTCTCAGTGACTGCGGACATGAGTCAGTGCAGTGGTCTATCAACCCCACTAACCCCTAGCTACAAACCCACTAACACACTACTAGACTACAGTACACACACTAAAGATACTAGACTACACTACAAGCACTAATTCCCTTGCTAAACCTAACCCTAACCGTCCCTACACTATAACTCCTTATGAGTAGATAAACTGTCCTATCCTTATGTTCAGTAACTTCACCCCCCGCAGCCCCTAACAGTAACACTGCCAGCTGGAGTATCTGGAGACAGGTCTGTCCTTATCGGGGGTGCACATTCAGACTGATTGCTGTTCCTAACTCCGGCCACTACGAGTGCAGGTCGTATGACAACAGCTCACACGTGAACTTCGTGCAACAAGACAACGCACGCTTTTTACGTGCGTCACATCACAACACTCCCCCTGACTTTATGAAGAAAGCTCGTGGGTCTGGGAGGGGATAGAAGAATATCGAGCGAGCTGAAGTCCTGCACACGGTTTGACATACAGGAATAGGAAGCAACGACACTAATGGCACAAGCAACAGCTCTCCTCAGAAGACTGTACCTTCTGAGTGTTTGAGCTTGCCATTAGGGTTTGATCATGGTCCGTCTTGGAGCCTTGGAGGCTAACACAGCTGCCAAGCTGGCTGGGGAGCACACTGAACATCAGATCTCTGATGTATCCTACCAGAGGAAGACCTAGACTATCAGACGCACCAACATGGCATGCCCGCAAACCTTCAGACGCACCACAGGAGTACGCCCGCAAACTGCCAGGCACTTGGACTGTATGTGCCAGGAAACTGACAAGTTAAGTACACTCGGGGTATAAAGTGACCAGGTCACACCATCAGGCACACCCTCCGAGTGTTCTTGAACATTGACTTCCGCGCTGTCCTGAGACACTATGGAACCGACAAGCACATCACTGGAATACACCAGACCACTAGGCGCACACCTAGTGCGGACCTCAGGGTTGTCTGATACACTCACAGGGTATACATGAACACTGTGGAATACACTGTCAGAGTGCATCCACAAACAGTCAGGTGCATTCCCAAAATGCCCAGGAAAACTGTCAGGCACAGCAGACATGACATGCCGATATGTCCGGGAACTGTCAGGCACTGCAAGTACCAGAAAACTGACTGACAGGCTCACTGGGTACGTCTGGGAACTGTCAAGCACATCACATGCCAGGAAACTAGCAGACGAATCCACCGTGGGCGTCAGAGGACTGTCAGGTGCAACCTCGGCTTGCACCAGAAACGGGGCTGACACTTTATCTGAATGGCTCATGGGATTTTGCCCGCTGTCATGAGCCTCCAAAACACCTTCCTGAACATAAGATAAGGACTGATCTTTTGGGCAGGAATCACTTTCAGGCTGGTCAGAAATAGCCTGCACCTCCTGCACACTGGCCAACCGCTGTCCTTTCTGCATGACTGGAAACCTTTCAGGCTGACCTGTTGGCCATTCTGCAGGAGAATCTTTTGACTTCTCGACTGCACTTGGGGATAACGCAACCAAGGAGTCGGGGGACTCTAGCTAGTCCACCTGCAAAGCCATCTCCTGTTTTCCAACAAACTGCACACTTGAATTAGTGGAGATCTCAGTGTTGGGGAGGGCACTCCTGGAGAACTTGGAATTCGAGGATACTCAACCAAATCAACTTCTGGGGACCTGGGAGTCTGGGGGACCTGAAGATATTCATCAAAATCATTTTGACTCCTTTCCCCCCTCCTTTCACGCGAAGGATTTCAGTCTTTCACTGCACTTGACTCTGGAGTTTGTTCAGCATCTCAGACTGTGAGGAGTCTCCTTCTTCCCTTGCTTTCTCTGCCTCTTTCTTTTCCAACCATTTCTTATAGTGCAGGCAGTTCCTTTTGAAATGACCCTGCTTCTTGCAGAAATAGCACTTGAATTCGGGAGAGACTGCTGAACTCTGGCACGGGGTAGTGACAGCTGCAACCGAGGAGTCTGACTGTGAGGTCTCCAAGTGAGACAGCAGAGCTGTCAATTCCTCTACAGCTCTCTGGAGACTCTCAGTCTCAACCTCCAACTCAGACACTGTCACAGCCGCAACACAGAGTTCCTCAGGGTTTCTCTCCTCTTTACTGCTATCCATGGCCATAGAGACAAACTGGAACCATTTGATCTTATCCATGGCTTCCTCTATGGACCGTGGTCTCTGCAACCATGCATGTTTTCCTGCCTCTATGTCAAGGCACCCCTGACAGAACTTGTTGACAGACTCTGATCTTTCAAACTGCTCAGGCAAGTCCAAGAAGGCAGAGTTTGCCAAGGTAAGTACCCTGTCTGCCTAGTCGTGGAGGGATTCATCCGGGTCTTGGCTCTATTCCACCGAAGCGAGCCTCCAGTTTTCCCATAAATACATAAAATATGTCCTGGGATCGCCATGCGATCCGTATGAAATAGTCCAGCGCTTTTCCTTCAAGGCTCCAATCCAAGTAATCCCTGCATTCGACGTCTGACCACTTCAAGGCAGAACGATAGCTGTTGAACTGGTACTTGAATGCCCACCAATTGAACTGACCATTGAAATTCAGATTCCTGGGGAGCTTATCAAAGGCAAACTCACGGTAGCCATCTGACTAATCCTAGAACCTAAAGTACTCATGGGGCTCAGAAAATCTGACATGTGGCATGATGATGTTGTGTATGATACAGCTGGCAACACAAGTGGGATAATTAGATGAAATTACCTTGCAGTCACTCCGCAGTCAGAAATGTCACTGGCCAGGCAAAAAAAGAGCCAAATTACTAAGTTAGAAACGAACAATTTGGAACTAGAAAAACTGGCCCAAATTGTGTGTGTTTCTGCTTGGTTTGACAAAACTGATGTTTATTTAATCAACATTGAAAATCATAAGTTGAATTACAAGAAAAACTTCATTTAATTTTCATTTCATAATAGACATAACAGCTGTGGATGTTCAATAAATAACTCTATAGTATTCGTTGACATAAAAATAATCAAATAATAAAAATAAGTTATTGTATGTCAATAAAATGTTATTTGTTTAGGCAATTCACAGAACAATGTAAAAACGGCAGTCTGTAGTTACTGTTGGAAAAATATAAAATCCAAGTGAGCTGTCTGATTTTCTGAGAGAGAGTGTGGGAAACTGCTTGTAGGCTGAAGTGATAGTAGGTTGTTTACACTGAATGCCCATCCCTGCTGCCACAGAGCCCAGGACAGTTAAGTGCTGCTGAGAGCTAGTAAATTGTTTACCCCTCACCGGGCACTGATAAGGCGCCACACCCCACACCAGAATAGTGTAGGCTGCTAATGCATTGCTCTGACCTGCATCATGTCATCACTAAATGTGGTTAGGCATCAAACTATAAGCACACATGGCACGGGAACAGTGTGTATGCCTATATTTCTCATCCAATTTCCCTTTTATTTCCCAGACCTGAACTTTGTTTCCTGACATAGAAAGGTCTGCCCTGGGGAAAGTGGGGAAATCAGACTTGAGCCAAAACTAGCTGTGCTAATTATTGATAACCATAATTGGTATAGAATTAAAAATGTTGCCAGTGCAAGCCTTTTGTAATAAAATGTTCATTTATAAAAAACAAAATTTGGGCTATTTTGAAGTACATGGTTCTGGTTCTGATGTATTGCATTTGTCTAGTTTTTCAGCAAAGTTTTCAGTTACGCTTGACAATATCTGTTCGAGTTGATAAACAGTTTGTTTCACTTCGTTTCTTTCTTAAGTGGCCGATGTTGCTGCCTGTTCAAGCACTGACGTTTTGTTGTGAAGTTCGCTTCGTATTTCACGCATTGCCGAGTCCAACTGTTTTCAAAATTGCTGTGTCACGTATTTCAGCCGTTTTTCCAAAGCTTCGTTCACATGTTTAACCCTTTCACCGCCAGCCATATTTCAGCTAAAAACATCCATTAAATTTACCTGGGTAGAGAACAAAATCCATCTGCAGTATTGGGGATTCTTCTATGACATATATAAAATAAGGTCTATCCTTGCTTCCCAAAACTAAGACAATAGGGCCTTTGGATAATAGACCCCAAGTTTGATGCCTTTTAGTGACATAGGTGTTAAATCACTGTGGTGCTAAAATGCGACTTTGGCGGTGAAAGGGTTAAAATCCTCACTTTGATTCTTCAAAATATCCTGCACATTCGATGTTTGATCCATGGTTGGTAATAAAATGAACAGATAAGATTGTTTTTAGCATGAAACATTTTCTAAGTCAGAAAATCGGATAGGCCCTAGTGAAAAAACCAGTTCACTGCAGAGCAACAAAAAAGTAGTCCGTTTACCTCGAGAGCCAAGTTAACACTCGCAGAGAGAGAGAGAGAGATGAGAGAGAGAGAGAGAGAGAGAGAGAGAGAGAGAGAGAGAGAGAGAGAGAGAGAGAGAGAGAGAGAGAGATGAGAAAAAAAGAGAGAGTAACAGACAGGCAGACAGGTAGAAAGAAAGAGGTAGGGAGAGGGAGAGAGAGAGAGAGAGAGAGAGAGAGAGAGAGAGAGAGAGAGAGAGAGAGGGAGAGAGAGAGAGAGAGATAGAGAGAGAGAGAGAGGAGAGATAGATAGAGAGAGAGAGAATGAACAATGGTTGACTGAACCGGGCCGTCTGCCCATGTCAAAAGAAACAGTAGGGTAAGGGCAGTATCTTAATACAGTAACAATAGAACACAAAAAGTAAAAAAAAAAGTAAACAGATTCAAACGTTTACAAATATAGGCAGACAAAAGAAACTCATGCAGATTGCGTCATGAAAGGCAAGCTAGTTGTATAACTAACGCTCATCTACACCAAAACACGTTCAAATCACAGAGAGAGAGAGAGAGAGAGAGAGAAGAGAGAGAGAGAGAGAGAGAGAGAGAGAGAGAGAGAGAGAGAGAGAGAGAGAGAATGAAATCATTCTTTCTTAAAGTTTGGCACCACACCTTGCAGACTAGTTTCGAGGTAAGATAATATATATAAAAGGAATAACAACAAAACCAGTGATGTCTTTGTAAAACAACTTGTATTAAAACCTTTTAGGCAGACACATTTTCGCTGTTTCTACAGCTTTTTCTAGTCACACATGTGTGTAGTGTTTTCATGTGTGTGACTAGAGAAAATGTGTCTGCCTAAAAGGTTTTAATACAAGTTGTTTGACAAAGACATCACTGGTTTTGTTGTTAATACTCAGTTAGCCCTCCCTAGTCATGTCTATTAGGTTTTGAAATTAAAATTTCAGAACATTATTATTTTGTTCATTTTACATAAGATTTTCATAAGATTTTTACTATTTCTGGTTAACTTTGTGCTGGTTTGCTTTTATTGTGGATTTTCGATTTGATGCAGAGAGGACACCATTCTCTTGTAGAATGTCTTTTTTGCCTGCAAATCCACTGGACAGTCAATTTGCAGGCCAATCATGCAAACTGATGAGATCTTCTCAAGATCGAAACAGCTGTCTTTGCATAAGGCACTGTCCGTCCCCCATTGGGAGAAAAAGTAAATCAGCACAATTTATATAACTTTTTAATTTTTTATTTTTTTAATTTTTTATTTTATTTTTTGAACACGAACATTACTCAAAGTTAACATTAACTGGTTTTGTTTCTGAGGTTCACAAATAAAGACATTGGACACAGAAAAGCTTTATCAAAGCAAACTATTCTGCATTTCAAATGCACTAACTTTTCAGTCCTTCAGAGTAGGGGTACGGAGCTGGCTATTCACTGAGATTTTTCTTTCATGCTATTTTTATCCTTAATTTGGATACCATCTCAGTAGTTAGCCCTCCCTAGTCATGTCTATTAGGTTTTGAAATTAAAATTTCAGAACATTATTATTTTGTTCATTTTACATAAGATTTTCATAAGATTTTTACTATTTCTGGTTTAACTTTGTGCTGGTTTGCTTTTATTGTGGATTTTCGATTTGATGCAGAGAAGACACCATTCTCTTGTAGAATGTCTTTTTTGCTCAGGTTGGCCATCCACTGGACAGTCAATTTGCAGGCCAATCATGCAAACTGATGAGATCTTCTCAAGATCGAAACAGCTGTCTTTGCATAAGGCACTGTCCCTCCCCCATTGGGAGAAAAAGTAAATCAGCACAATTTATATAACTTTTTTAATTTTTTTAATTTTTTATTTTATTTTTTGAACACGAACATTACTCAAAGTTAACATTAACTGGTTTTGTTTCTGAGGTTCACAAATAAAGACATTGGACACAGAAAAGCTTTATCAAAGCAAACTATTCTGCATTTCAAATGCACTAACTTTTCAGTCCTTCAGAGTAGGGGTACGGAGCTGGCTATTCACTGAGATTTTTCTTTCATGCTATATATATAATATATATATATATATATTATATATATATTATATAATACAACAGAGAGGAGAGAGACAGTGTGTGTGTGTGTGTGTGTGTGTGTGTGTGTGTGTGTAGTGTGTATGTGTGCATGTGTGTGTGTGTTTGTGTTTGTGTGGTGTGTGTGTGTGTGTATGTATGTATACGTGCGTACGTGTATACGTGTGTGTTGTGTGTTTGCGTGTGTGCGTTTTCATGTGTGCACCAGCGTAGAAAACGGTATGCAATATGCACGCAATCTAGCTATCAGAAAGGCGTACTGAATTAACTGCCTGCTTGATTTATTACTGTTTAAAGAGGGATTCTTTTTTCGTTCTATTTTCACAACCGTTCACTGGGACAACCAGTGATTTATGTCAGTTACACAGCCTTTTTTCTGTTTTGTCTTACAACAATTCATTCAGTAGACTAGTGTATCACTGTTGCGTAGGGGAAGGTGCCCTATATAGGAACAGTTTCTACGCTGGTTTATCCCTCAAGTCTTTCGTAATGAAGCCATTGGAAATGAGGCACTGCTTTAAAACTGGGACCATTTTGGCCGGGCAGAAATAAAAGGACAAGAAGTCTCCATGATGAAGCGAGGAAAAAAAAATCCCATCCATCTTTTAGTGTTATCTCAGTTTTTGTTATTATTTGCATATGCACAGCATTAAAGTTCAAACAAGAGCTGGTATTGAAATCATTTGTGATAATGCATGAATAAACACAGACATAATGGAATTTTGGCATAAATTGATATTTTAATTTTTCATGATGGAGCAAAGATTCTTTGTTAATACTCAGAAACCCGATTTGAGTTATCTTGTTTAGTTTTTTTATTTTATAATTATTTGAAATGTGGCGTTCCAGACAGATCATTTGCAGAAATCAAGCGGAGAAGACAGAATTTTGCCTCTTTCTTTTTATTGACTTGACTTTAAAAAACAACAACAGTAAAATAAACAAAGAAATCATTCAAAATTGTCTTTCATGTTGCGGCTGCTGGTAGAATACATAAAAATAGACATAAATATGCCCTAAATAGAAAATTGGTGTTTGGGGGTTGTTGACTATTTTTAGCTTTTGCTCTTAAACATTCTGAGCGACATTATGTTGGTTTTTCCCATGCACCATCACATTTTCCTTTTCTGAGGCAGCTTTATTGTCTATTTCCTCGTTGTTTGTCTCAGATTCCAATGTCATGCGTTGGCCATTTATTAGATGATTAATCTTTATGTTAAGCCCATGTGTTCAGACCTTGAGATGATTTAAAACTACTGGTGGGTGGTGGGGTGGATGTGGGGGTGCCGGGGGCTCGATTTAGGAACAGTGAATTGCAGCCTCATATCTGAGTCTGGAAATGTATACTGTTATTATGAGCGCATGGGGGATTTGGTACCTAAATATGGCCGCCGAGCTGCGTGATATGATTAATCCGCGCATGCGCATCTCGTCTCTCTCGTAACTCAGAGAAGCTCCCAGAAATGGAATCTGTTTCTTTTTGTTGTTAATGTTGTCGATTTATTTTATTTCAAAGCAGTACTTTTCTATTGTTATGCAGCTAACAATGGCTGGTTTTGTAATGCAAACAAATTAAGATTATTTTATGCGGTTTGTCAAAACATCACCACCAACAACCCCAACAACACCCGAAACGACAAAAATAACAGCCACAAAGCTGTGTTAAACCGATTGTAGAACAGAGACACGTTGTTGTTGTTGTTGTGTTGTAGTTGTTTAATAGTTTGACTTTTTTTTCAAAGCACCAATTTCACGTGTTGATAATTAAACAAAAACTCTTTTAATTAAAATCCAATTACAGGGAGCATATAGCTGCAATATCGGATAATCTTGATGGAATTTTCACAAACATAGGACCATAAAAATCGAACTGTTCTTCTCTAAAGTTGAAAGGCCCAGTGTAGGACCCCTTCCCCTACTTCATCCCATCAGCAGAGTTGAAAGGTGATGCAGCCCGCATGTGGCTGTAACTGTACACCTTGTGTTGGAGAAGACTACCCTGCAGCTGGGACACATCGATAATGGCACCGTTCATGCTGTTACTTTCACACAGTGACTAAATAGGCTGTGATTTGCATTGCATATACGTATGCCAGTAAGTCGTTTCCGATCAAGACTGCCAGATAGCGGAAGATAGCAGATGCTAATTCCCAGTGGGCTGGGCTATACTGTGTCTACAGTGGAGACATTGTGCCTTGCCCAGGGTAAACCACTACCTCCTGAGGCGAAAGGGATTTTGAGGGCTGCTTGCGTTAGGGAAGGTCCCCAAAGACGCAACCCATACCTTTTGGCTAGCAGCATCAGATCTGTATATAACTAAGTGCCCCCATTGTTGAGAGTTTAGTCTCCCACAATGGTTTATGTTACTGAAGGAAGGGGGAGAGCCGGTAGAAAATAATGTATTTTACAGCTCTTGTGTTACTGTTGGCCCTGTTAACCGCCGTTTTACTGACCAGTGGTCACTTCGGCCTATTGTCACTGTTTGACTGCAAATTAATGTATTAGGAGTTCAAATGAAAAAAAATTTGATGTGGTTGACCAGTGGTCAGTTGGCCAGTGGCGTCAGTGACACTGACCAATTGGAAACAACATAAAAAATAGGCCAACGTAACAACTGGTCAGTGACACTGACCATTGGTCAACCACATCAACAAATGTTCATTTGAACTCCTAATACACTAATTAGCATTCAAACAATAAAATTAGGCCAAAATGACCAGTGCTCAGTGACACTGACCAATGTTGATTTAACAAAGATTTAAAAAAAAAATAGAACTTGTCAAGAATGAGTTTTTATGACTCCAACTTTGATTTGGAAAAAACGGCGGTTCAAATTCGGGCGCCGTTTTGTCCAACCCGCCGTTTTGTCTATAGACATAACGGCGGATTGTTGAACCGCCGTTTGTCCAAATCATAATAGAAAATTTACAAAACGGCGGTTCTAGCCCCGCCGTTTTTTCTATAGACAAAACCGCGGAATTTGGACAAACGGCGGTTTAAACAGACCTACTACAGGTCAGTGTCAACCAATGATAAAAGCCGTGATAATGAATTGAAAATGGCCTTTATCATTGGATTATTATTAGTTATAATTTGATCCATAATTATCTTACCATACGTGCTTCACGAATGAAATCGAAGGTACAAGATGAATGAAAGCCAGAAATGGATTGTTTCATACTTTCATTCTTTTTAGTTTGATTGACGTTTGGCCTCACTCATGTGCATAGTTTTATACACGTTCTGTTACTACAAAAACAAGCGCGAAGAAATCGCAATAGTTTGTGGCACAGCGCGTCTATTTTTGCCACTTCCAATCATGGGTACCTCACCCTGGCTTTTCATAATTTAATCTGTAAACCAGAATGTTATCTTCCCACCTGCACCATTCGTACTTATTATATTTCTTTTGGAAAACAATTTAAAAACGATGTATCCTACTTATATCATCGAAAGAAGCAACCGCATCTCATCGTGTCTGTTGTAGGTGTATTGGACGTAATGTGCTTATTATAGTTGTTGTATACGCTAGTGTTTACAAAAATATTGGAACCTAATCATTTTAAAGACGCCTCAATTTGAGTGTAGCCTCGATTTGAAGTGCGACAATTTTGGCAAAAATGTGCGACAATTTTTTAGACCGACCGACAGACAGACAGACCGAGCCGACCGACTGACAAAGTGAAGCTATAGGTTGGTGGGAAGAGTGAAAGCACAAACAAACAAGGTGAACCAACAAAATGTGGAAAATGTTGTTCGAAAACAACGAGATCACAGTATTGAAATAAGTGGTCAATTGAAATGTGGATGTGTACGTGTGAGACCACAAATAAAAATGCAAACGAAATATTCAATCTATTGTGAGAAATCGTGTCGTCTTTTTTGTGTCTACATTGAAACATTACTTTGACGTTAACCGTATAGAGTGGTAGGTCATGTCGCCTTAGAGAGTATTTAGGACCATAACAAAAGATTGTGACTTTATAATATGGAAAGATGAGATGGTAGAGAGCCACGAAAATACCATAACTCATAATGATCAAAAATTGAGGTTTGACTTGCCAGCCTGTTGTGAGAAAACCAGCCCAGCGACTTAATGTCCCTTGCATGTGCTGGGGTCACATATGTTGCAAACATCATTGATTGATTTTAATCCTTGTATAAATACCAAATGTTATAGTCAGTTTGTTTGAGTTATCTAAGCTGACAATATTACAGTCGTTTGTTTCAGTTGTTTTATCTGAATTAGCGGAATTTTGTTTTTTAGACAGTTTTATTATGCTGTTGACTTTTTCTTTCTTATAAAAAAAAAAAATATTTGCTGAATTGACGTGCAGAATGTTTGTTTTGTTCCATTTGTTTTGATAGACCATTGATGGTTGTGTTTTCATGTGGATATTTATTCCTGTTTGTTGTTTTTGTTTTGTTTTGTTTACAGGTATTATGATTTATATGCTAACATTATGACGTATGTATATTTCTGTCGCCAATTGAAAGCTGTTTTCATCTGTTTCCTGATTATTATGTTTCGTTTTCAATATTTTGTTAGATGTATTCCAGGTCAGCTTTTTGTTTGATTGTTCAAAAAATGACTGCTGTCAAAATTCCATGTTGAATTAAGCAAGCACACACTTGGGTGGTTGCATTGAATGCGAAATAATGTAAGACAACAATACTTGGGTCACAGATATTTGCCGATGGCAATGTTTTAGAGAAGTACATTGTTAAGCTTTTTTGGGGGGTGGGTTTAGGTTTGGTTTGGTATATTAAAAAAAAAAAAAAAAATTCTAACTTGTAGACTTTTCTATGGTAAGTTTTGTTGATTGTTTCATTTCCAAAATTGTGCAATGCAATAACACGTAGCAGTTTGTGTTTTCTTCCTGGATCATCTTTGACAGCTTGTAGTCATTTCTACTTGTGGGTCCTTTACTTCTTTATAGTTATAAACTACTTGTTCTTCAAAGACGGGTTTGGTTTTTCCCTTCCCCCGCGATTTCATTTTCAGATTATGTTTTTGGCCATGTGTACTCTTATGCTTTGATGGACCCCATTATAGAAAACAAAATAGGTTTCGCTTGGTTATAGAAATAGTCATTAGTAAGTAATTAAGATTACATTTTATTTTTGTATGTCAGTATGTTGTTTAACACCTTTTAATAGTTGCTCAAAAGGAAAGGGTGATCTTCCTTCTCACTTTTTTTTTTTATTTCAAGGAAAATATGTTTCGTTTAATTTTAATCTGATATGGTTTAAAGTTGT
>CM065713.1:26257074-26293679 GCA_017654935.2 Phymorhynchus buccinoides | reverse complement strand
CACAACAATGGAACAAAACACATTCTCAGTCACTTCAGCAAATATAATTTTTTTTAAAAAGACAAGAAAAAAAAAGAAAAAGTCACCAGCTATAAACTGTCTAAACAATTCCAGGCTAATTCAGTGAAACAAATGAAACAAAACCGACTGTAATATATTTCAGCTATATATAAACTACAACAAACTGACTATAACGTTTGTATTTATACAGTAGGATTAAATCAATTCAAATATGTTTGGCAACATATGTGACCCATCGCCATGAAAGGGACATTACGTCGCTGGGCTGGTTTTCTGCTCCAACAGCTTGCAAAGTCAAAAATCTACTTTTTGATCAATTATTAGTTTTCTTGTTATTATCGTGCTCTCTACCATCGCATCTTTCCATATTATAAAGCACATCTTTGTCGGATATCTAATACTCTCTAAAGGGACTGACTATACCACTATAGACATAAACTTCAAGTATGTTTTCAAATGTAGACACAAAGACACTTTCTTAAAAAGATGGATATTTTCGTTTGCATTTTTATTGGCAAATAACAATCCAATTAAAATTGAACTTATTTCAAAACTGGGTCTCGGTTTGAAACACGCTTTTCACTGTTTTGTTCACCCTTTTGTTTGTGGCTCAGCCACAAACCTATAGCTCCTTTGTCAGTCGGTCGGTCGGTCTGTCTTGTCTGTCGGTCGTCCAAAGTGTCGCCTTTTAGACAAAATTGCGCACTTCAAATCGAGCTACACTTCAAATTGAGGCCGGTCTCTTACAATGATGTATTTTAAAAGCGTACAAAATAATACCTACGTATACACCTACAACTACATCGTGAGTATTCGGTGCTTCTTTCGATGAGTATAATATGATGCTATTTTTAAATGTTTTCCAAAAATATAATAAGTTACGAAATGGTGGCAGAGCTACATTCTGGGTTTACAGATTAAAATTATTGAAAAGCCAGGGAGGTGACTCTGATTGGAGTGGCAAAAATAGACCGCGTGCCACAAACTATTATTGCGATTTCGCGCTTGTTTTTGTAGTAACAGAACGTGTATAAAACTATGCACATGAGTGAGGCCAAACGTCAATCAAACTAAAAAGAATGAAAGTATGAAACAATCCATTTCTGGCTTTCATTCATCTTGTACCTTCGATTTCATTCGTGAAGCACGTATGGTAAAATAATTATGGATTAACTTGTAGCTAACAATAATCCAGTGATAAAGGCTATTTTCAATTAATTATCGCGTCTTTTATCATTGGTTGACACTGGCCTGCAGTAGGGGCTGTTAACCGCCGTTTTGTCCAAATTCCGCCGTTTTAGTCTATAGACCAAAACGACCGAGGTAAAGGGGGAGGGGAGGTGGGGGGCACGGGGAAACGGGAAAGGGGGGAAAGTAGATCCGCCGTTTTTTCCAAATTTTCTATTATGATTTGGACATAACGGCGGTTCAACAATACGCCGTTTGGTCTATAGACAAAACGGCGGGAATTTGGACAAAACGGCGCCCGCGATTTTGAAACCGCCGTTTTGTCGGAAAGTGCGAAGTTATAAAAACTCAATCTTGACAAGTTATCTTTTTTTTGTTTTAAAGCTTGATTAAATAAAACGCAGTTTTTTTCAGTCCCCCCCCCCCCACTGACTGGTGTCACTTTGGCCTATTTTTGTTTTTTCTGACTGTTGACGTGAGAATTAGTTATTTTAGAAGCTCAAATGAACAAATTTTTGATGTGGCTGACCATTGGTCATTGTCACTGTCCAGTGGTCAAATTGGCCTAAGGTTTGATGTGGTTGAACCAGTGGTTTGTGGTCACTGGAAAACTCAACTGGTCCACTGACCACATGGTAAACCACATTAAACCTTGTTCATTTGAACTCCTGATACATTAATTTGCAGCAACATGAACAGTGAACATAGGCCCGAAGTGACCACTGGGTCAGTAAAACGGCGGTTAACAGGGCCAACAGTAACACAAGAGCATGTAACAATAAATGATTTTTTTTTTTTTTTGTTTTTCTGCAGTAAACATAAACATTGTGGGAGACTAACTCTCAAAATGGGGGCCTTAGCACCAGCTCTGATGCTGCAACCAAAAGGATGGATTGGCCTTTGGGGACCTTTACTAACGCCAGCTGTCCTCAAATCACTTTGGCCTCAGAGAGTAGTGATGTACCCTGGGCAAGGCACAAGTCTCCACTGTAGAAACAGTCTAGCCCAGCCCGCTGGAATATAATCTGCTATCCCTCTGCTATCTGGCAGTCATGAGCAGAAACGACTGACTGGCATACGTATATGCAATGCAAATCACAGCCTATTTAGTCACTGTGTGAAAGTAACAGCATGAACGGTGCAATTATCGATGTGTCCTAGCTGCAGGGTAGTCTTCACCAACACAAGGTGTACAGTTACAGCCACACGCGGGCGGCATCGCCTTTCAACTCTGCTGGTGGGATGAAGTAGGGGAAGGGGCCCTACACTGGGACTTTCGACTTTAGAGAAGAACAGTTCGACTTTTATTGTCCTAAGTTTGTGAAAATTCCAACAAGATTATCCGATATTGCAGCTATATGCTCCCTGTAATTGGATTTTAATTAAAAGAGTTTTTGTTTAATTATCAACACGTGAAATGTGACGCTTTGAAAAAAAAATCAAACTATTAAACAACTACAACACAACAACAACAAAAACGTGTCTCTGTTCTACAATCGGTTTAACACAGCTTTGTGGCTGTTGTTTTTGTCGTTTCGGGTGTTGTTGAGGTTGTTGGTGGTGATGTTTTGACAAACCGCATCAAATAATCTAATTTGTTTGCATTACAAAACCAGCCATTGTTAGCTGCATAACAATAGAAAAGTACTGCTTTGAAATAAAATAAATCGACAACATTAACAACAAAAAGAAACAGATTCCATTTCTGGGAGCTTCTCTGAGTTACGAGAGAGACGAGATGCGCATGTGAGGATTAATCACATCACGCAGCTCGGCGGCCATATTTAGGTACCAAATCCCCCATGCGCTCATAATAACAGTATGCATTTCCAGACTCAGATATGAGGCTGCAATTCACTGTTCCTAAATCGAGCCCCCGGCACCCCCACATCCACCCCACCACCCACCAGTAGTCTTAAATCATCTCAAGGTCAGAAAACATGGGCGCATGCCATTGGAATTTGAGTCAAACAACAAGGAAATAGACAATATAGCTGCCTCAGAAAAAGGAAAATGTGATGGGGCATGGGGAAAACCAACATAATGTCGCTCAGAATGTTTAAGAGCAAAAGCTAAAAATAGTCAACAATCCCCCAAACACCAATATTCTATATAGGGCACATTTATGTCTATGTTTATGTATTCTACTAGCAGCCGCAACATGAAAGACAATTTTGAATCCATTTCTTTGTTTATTTTCACTGTTGTTGTTTTTTAAAGTCAAGTCAATAGAAAGAAAGAGGCAAAATTCTGTCTTCTCCGCTTGATTTCTGCAAATGATCTGTCTCGAACGCCACATTTCAAATAATTATAAAATAAAAAAACTAAACAAGATAACTCAAATCGGGTTTCTGTGTATTAACAAAGAATCTTTGCTCCATCATGAAAAATTAAAATATCAATTTTATGCCAAAATTCCATTATGTCTGTGTTTATTCATGCATTATCACAAATGATTCCAATACCAGCTCTTGTTGGACCTTTAATGCTATGCATATGCAAATAATAACAAAAAATGAGATAACACTAAAAGATGGATGGATTTTTTCCTCTCGTTTCATCATGGAGACTTCTTGTCCTTTTAGTTTGACTGGGCAAAATTATCCCAGTTTTAAAGCAGTGCCTCATTTCCAGTGACTTCATTACGAAAGACTTGAGGGATAAACCAGCGTAGAAACTGTTCCTATATAGGGCACCTTCCCCTACGCAACAGCGATACACTAATCCCCTACGTGACATCAAATAGTCTAAATGAATTGTTGTAAGACAAAACAGAAAAAAGGCTGTGTAACTGACATAAATCACTGGTTGTCCCAGTGAACGGTTGTGAAACGAGAACGAAAAAAGTCTCCCTCTTTAAACAGTAATAAATCAAGCAGGCAGTTAATTCAGTACGCCTTTCTGATAGCTAGATTGCGTGCATATTGCATACCGTTTTCTACGCTGGTGCACACATGAAAACGCACACGCAAACACAAACACACACACGTATACACGTACGCACGTATACATACATACATACACACACACACACACACACACACACAAACCACACACAAACACACACACACATACGCATACACACACCATGCACACACACACACACACACACACACACACACACACACACACACACACACACACACACACACACACACTGTCTCTCTCCTTCTGTGTATATATATATACTAGTATATCTATATATATATATATATATATAGAGAGAGAGAGAGAGAGAGAGAGAGAGAGAGCGAGAGAGAGAGAGAGAGAGAGACGGAGAGAGATATCACTGGTTTTGGTTGTGTTATATATATTATATATATATATATATATATATTATATATATATACTATATATATATATATATATATATATATATATATATAAAAGGAATAACAACAAAACCAGTGATGTCTTTGTCCAAAAACAACTTGTATTAAAACCTTTTAGGCAGACACATTTTCGCTGTTTCTACAGCTTTTTCTAGTCACACACATGAAAACACACACATGTGTGACTAGAAAAAGCTGTAGAAACAGCGAAAATGTGTCTGCCTAAAAGGTTTTAATACAAGTTGTTTTTACAAAGACATCACTGGTTTTGTTGTTATTCCTTTTATATATATTATCTTACCTCGAAACTAGTCTGCAAGGTGTGGTGCCAAACTTTAAGAAAGAAGGATTTCATTGTCTCTCTCTCTCTCTCTCTCTCTCTCTCTCTCTCTCTCTCTCTCTCTCTCTCTCTCTCCTCTCTCTCTCTCTCTCTGTGTGTGATTTGAACGTGTTGGTGTAGATGAGCGTTAGTTATACAACTAGCTTGCCTTTCATGACGCAATCTGCATGAGTTTCTTTTGTCTGCCTATATTTGTAAACGTTTGAATCTGTTTACTTTTTTTTTAACTTTTTGTGTTCTATTGTTACTGTATTAAGATACTGCCCTTACCCTACTGTTTCTTTTGACATGGGCAGACGGCCCGGTTCAGTCAACCATTGTTCATTCTCTCTCTCTCTCTATCTCTCTCTCTCTCTCTCTCTCTCTCTCTCTCTCTCTCTCTCTCTCTCTCTCTCTCTCTCTCTCTCTCTCTCCCTCTCCCTACCTCTCTTCTTTCTACCTGTCTGCCTGTCTGTTACTCTCTCTTTTTTCTCATCTCTCTCTCTCTCTCTCTCTCTCTCTCTCTCTCTCTCTCTCTCTCTCTCTCTCTCTCTCTCTCGTCTCTCTCTCTCTCTCTCTCTCTGCGAGTGTTAACTTGGCCCTCGAGGTAAACGGACGACTTTTTTGTTGCTCTGCAGTGAACTGTTTTTTTCACTAGGGCCTATCCGATTTTCTGACTTAGAAAATGTTTCATGCTAAAAACAATCTTATCTGTTCATTTTATTACCAACCATGGATCAAACATCGAATGTGCAGGATATTTTGAAGAATCAAAGTGAGGATTTTAACCCTTTCACCGCCAAAGTCGCATTTTAGCACCACAGTGATTTAACACCTATGTCACTAAAAGGCATCAACTTGGGGTCTATTATCCAAAGACCCTATTGTCTTAGTTTTGGGAAGTAAGGATAGACCTTATTTTATATATGTCATAGAAGAATCCCCAATACTGCAGATGGATTTTGTTCTGTACCCAGGTAAATTTAATGGATGTTTTTAGCTGAAATATGGCTGGCGGTGAAAGGGTTAAACATGTGAACGAAGCTTTGGAAAAACGGCTGAAATACGTGACACAGCAATTTTGAAAACAGTTGGACTCGGCAGTGCGTGAAATACGAAGCGAACTTCACAACAAAACGTCAGTGCTTGAACAGGCAGCAACATCGGCCACTTAAGAAAGAAACGAAGTGAAACAAACTGTTTATCAACTCGAACAGATATTGTCAAGCGTAACCGAAAACTGTGCCGAAAAACTAGACAAATGCAATACATCAGAACCAGAACCATGTACTTCAAAATTGCCCAAATTTTGTTTTTTATAAATGAACATTTTATTACAAAAGGCTTGCACTGGCAACAATTTTAATTCTATACCAATTATGGTTATCAATAATTAACACAGCTAGTTTTGGCTCAATTCTGATTTCCCCACTTTCCCCAGGCCAAAACTTTCTATGTCAGGAAACAAAGTTCAGGTCTGGGAAATAAAAGGGAAATTGGATAAGAAATATAGGCGTACACACTGTTCCCGTGCCATGTATGCTTATAGTTTGATGCCTAACCACATTTAGTGATGACATGATGCAGGTCAGAGCAATGCATTAGCATCCTACACTATTCTGGTGTGGGGTGTGGCGCCTTATCAGTGCCCGGTGAGGAGTAAACAATTTACTAGCTCTCAGCAGCACTTAACTGTCCTGGGCTCTGTGGCAGTAGGGATGGGCATTCAGTGTAAACAACCTACTATCACTTCAGCCTACAAGCACTGTTTCCCACACTCTTTCTCAGAAAATCAGACAGCTCACTTGGATTTTATATTTTTCCAACAGTAACTACAGACTGCCGTTTTTACATTGTTCTGTGAATTGCCTAAACAAATAACATTTTATTAACATACAATAACTTATTTTTATTATTTTATTATTTTTATGTCAACGAATACTATAGAGTTATTTATTGAACATCCACAGCTGTTATGTCTATTATGAAATGAAAATTAAATGAAGTTTTTCTTGTAATTCAACTTATGATTTTCAATGTTGATTAAATAAACATCAGTTTTGTCAAACCAAGCAGACACACACACAATTTTGGCCAGTTTTGCTAGTTCCAAATTGTTCATTTTTAACTTACCAATTTGGCAATTTTGTTTGCCTGGCCAGTGACATTTCTGACTGCGGAGTGACTGCAAGATAATTTCATCTAATTATCCCACTTGTGTTGCCAGCTGTATCATACACAACATCATCATGCCACATGTCAGATTTTCTGAGCCCCATGAGTACTTTAGGTTCTAGGATTAGTCAGATGGCTACCGTGAGTTTGCCTTTGATAAGCTCCCCAGGAATCTGAATTCCAATGGTCAGTCCAATTGGTGGGCATTCAAGTACCAGTTCAACAGCTATCGTTCTGCCTTGAAGTGGTCAGACGTCGAATGCAGGGATTACTTGGATTAGAGCCTTGAAGGAAAAGCGCTGGACTATTTCACACGGATCGCAGGGCAATCCCAGGACCCATTTCATGTATTTATGGGAGAACTGGAGGCTCGCTTCGGTGGAATAGAGCTGAAAGAGATGGCAAAATTGCGTTTCAGTCAGGCCAGCCAAGACCCGGATGAATCCATCCACGACTGGGCAGACAGGGTACTTACCTTGGCAAACTCTGCCTTCTGGGACTTGCCTGAGCAGTTTGAAAGATCAGAGTCTGTCAACAAGTTTTGTTAGGGGTGTCTTGACAGGGAGGCATGAAAACATGCATGGTTGCAGAGACCACGGTCCATAGAGGAAGCCATGAATAAGATCAAATGGTTCCAGTTTGTCTCTATGGCCATGGATAGCAGTAAAGAGGTGATAAACCCTGAGGAACTCCGTGTTGCGGCGGTGACATTGTCTGAGTTGGAGGTTGAGACTGAGAGTCTCCAGAGAGCTGTAGAGGAATTGACAGCTCTGCTTTCTCACTTGGAGATCTCATAGTCAGACTCCTCTCTTGCAGCTGTCACTACCCCGTGCCAGAGTTCAGCAGTGTCTCCCGAATTCAAGTGCTATTTCTGCAAGAAGCAGGGTCATTTCAAAAGGGACTGCCTGCGCTATAAGAAATGGTTGGAAAAGAAAGAGGCAGAGAAAGCAAGGGAAGGAGGAGACTCCTCACAGTCTGGAGATGCTGAACAAACTCCAGTCAAGTGCGGTGAAAGACTGAAATCCTTCGCGTGAAAGGAGGGGGGAAAGGAGTCAAAATGATTTTGATGAATATCCTCAGGTCCCCCAGTCTCCCAGGTCCCCAAAAGTTGATTTGGTTGAGTATCCCCGAGTTCCAAGTTCTCCAGAAGTGCCCTCCAACATTTCAGAAACGCTGGCATCAGGGCAGTTCCGACCTGAGAATGTTCCCATACACAGACTGTCCCAGTCAAGAAGCACCTCTCCCATATTTCCTAGACCAGGCATTCAGACAGACAGTGTTTCGTCTAGTGCAAAGGAGCAGGACCCAGAGGTTCTGCCCATCTCCCAGGTTAGCCCCATCTCATCTGGTGTGCAGATATATGTTGGTGGAGTTCCAGTTAAAGCCAAGGTAGATTCTGGAGCTGAAGCTACCATTGTGGCCCTATCGGTTTACAATCAGCCGAAGCAACCACCCAGAAAGCTGAAGGATGTGGTCATGCACATGGCAGACCAGGACTCCACCATGCAGGGCTTCATCACTGCTCCAGCCCAGTTGAGGATTGGTGATGTGCAGTTCCGGGAGAGGCTCTGCGTTGCTCCTATTGCTGAGGAAATGCTGTTGGGTGATGATGTGCTGCAATGATGGGGCGCTGTCCATGACTTGAGGGGTCAGATACTCTCCGGATTGGAGAGGAGACTATCTCTCTGTGCATGGACCTTAAGGAAAGATCCCCCATCATTGCTAGGGTCACTGCTGTCCAGAGGACTGAGATCGCCACTAATTCAAGTGTGCAGGTTGTTGGAAAACAGGAGATAGCTTTGCAGGCGGACTATCTAGAGTCCCCCGACTCCTTGGTTGCGTTATCCCCAAGTGCAGTCGAGAAGTCAAAGGATTCTCCTGCAGAATGGCCAACAGGTCAGCATGAAAGGCTTCCAGTCATGCAGAAAGGACAGCGATTGGCCAGTGTGCAGGAGGTGCAGGCTATTTCTGACCAGCCTGAAAGTGATTCCTGTCCAAAAGTTCAGTCCTTATCTTATGTACAGGAAGGTGTTTTGGAGGCTCATGACAGGGGGCAAAATCCCATGAGCCATTCAAATAAAGTTTCTGCCCCATCTCTGGTGCAAGCCGAGGTTGCACCTGACAGTTCTCTGACGCCCACGGTGGATTAGTCTGCTAGTTTCCTGGCATGTGATGTGCTTGGCAGTTCCCAGACGTACCAAGTGAGCCTGTCAGTCAGTTTCCTTGGTGTGCCTGACAGTTCCCGGACATATCGGCATGGCATGTCTGCTGTGCCTGACAGTTTTCCTGGGCATTTTGGGAATGCACCTGACTGTTTGTGGATGCGCTCTGACAGTGTATCCCACAGTGTTCATGGATACCCTGTGAGTGTACCAGACAACCCTCAGGTCCACACTAGGTGTGCGTCTAGTGGTCTGGTGTATTCCAGTGATGTGCTTGTCAGTTCCATAGTGTCTCAGGACAGAGCGAAAGTCAGTGTTCAAGAACACTCGGAGGGTGTGCCTGATGGTGTGACCTGGTCACTTTATACCCTGAGTGTACTTGTCAGTTTCATGGCACATACTGTCCAAGTGCCTGACAGTTTGCGGGCGCACTCCTGTGGTGCGTCTGAAGGTTTGCGGGCATGCCATGTTGGTGCGTCTGATAGTCTAGGTCTTCCTCTGGTAGGATACCTCAGAGATCTGGTGTTCAGTGTGCTCCCCAGCCAGCTTGGCAGCTGTGTTAGCCTCCAAGGCTCCAAGACGGACCATGATCAAACCCTAATGGCAAGCTCAAACACTCAGAAGGTACAGTCTTCTGAGGAGAGCTGTTGCTTGTGCCATTAGTGTCGTTGCTTCCTATTCCTGTATGTCAAACCGTGTGCAGGACTTCAGCTCGCTCCATATTCTTCTATCCCCTCCCAGACCCACGAGCTTTCTTCATAAAGTTGGAGGGAGTGTTGTGACGTGATGCATGTAAAAAGCGTGCGTTGTCTTGTTGCACGAAGTTCACGTGTGAGCTGTTGTCAAACGGCCTGCACTCGCAGTGGCCGGAGTTAGGATGTATACCCCCGATAAGGAAAGACCTGTCTCCAGATACTCCAGCTGGCAGTATTACTGTTAGGGGCTGCGGGGGGAAAGTTACTGAACATAAGGATAGGACAGTTTATCTACACATAAGGAGTTCTAGTGTAGGGACGGTTAGGGCTAGGTTTAGCAAGGGAATTAGTGCTTGTAGTGTAGTCTAGTATCTTTAGTGTGTGTACTGTAGTCTAGTAGTGTGTTAGTGGGTTTGTAGCTTGGGGTTAGTGGGGTTGATAGAACACTGCACGGACTCGTGTCTGCAGTCACTGAGAGCCCCTGTGACCACACACCACAGTTGTACTGCAGTCTAGTAGTGTGTTAGTAGCTAGGGGTTAGTGGGGTTGATAGACCACTGCACGGACTCGTGTTCGCAATCACTGAGAGCCCCTGTGACCACACACCACAGTTGTACTGCAGTCTAGTAGTGTGTTAGTAGCTAGGGGTTAGTGGGGTTAATAGACCACTGCACGGACTCATGTCCGCAGTCACGGAGAGCCCCTGTGACCACACACCACAGTTGTACTGTAGTCTAGTAGTGTGTTAGTGGTTTGTAGCTAGGGGTTAGTGGGGTTGATAGGCCACTGCACGGACTCATGTCCGCAGTCACTGAGAGCCCCTGTGACCACACACCACAGTTGCGGCTCCAGTGTTGTACTTGAGAAGTTTGTGCTCCTGTTTGGCTGTGAGGCTGATGAGGAGTGGTGTCATCCTGAACCTTTCCACACCGCTCCATGAAGTAAGGTCTTGTGTGTTGGCTGTGTGCATGAGTTATGTGTGTGCATACAGCTGTGCTGAGTCATTGTTCAAGTGTGTGTTAATCTGCAGTCATTTAGTCTACTGTCTAGTCAGTCGGTAAATAATACCCGTAAAAATACTTCAATAGTGAAAATGGCTCGATGGCCTGACAAGATGGCAGTCTTGACTCGCGATCACGGCAGAGAGGCGCTGAGGAAGAAGCAGGTGTCGGTCTCCAGGGACCTGACTGACAGGCAAAGGAACATGGTGCAGTACTACCATCGCCAAGGCCTGCGTGCTTTCTACCGGAGCAACAAGTTAGTGGTGGAGCAGCAGATTGGGGCACATCGCTTCCGTCAACACCAGGGTCAACGCAACACGGTGACAGGGGCCTACCATCGCCAGAACTGGGCCTACCAACGCGAGAACGGGGCCTACCAACGTGAGAACGCGGCCTGTCTACACGGGAACGGGGCCTACCAACTTGAGAACGAAGGTTACCAACGTGATAACGGAGCCTACCATCGCGAGAACGGAGCCTACGCACCTGAGAACAGGGCCTACCAACGCAAGAACGGGGCCTACCAACGCGAGAACGAGGGCTATCAACGCGAGAACGGTGCCTATGAACGCGAGAAAGGGGCCTGTCTACACGAGAACGGGGCCTACCAACGCGAGAACGGGGCCTACCAACGCGAGAACGGGGCCTGTCTACATGAGAACCAAGGCGAGAACGGTGCCTATGAACGCGAGAAAGGGGCCTGTCTACACGAGAACGGGGCCTACCAACGCGAGAACGGGGCCTGTCTACATGAGAACCAATGCGAGAATGGGGCCTGCCAAGGTGAGAACGGGGCCGACCAAGGTGAGAACGGGGCCTGGCAACGTGAGAACGGGGCCTGGTAACGTGAGAACGGGGCCAACCAAGGCGAGAACAGAGCCTGGCAATGTGAGAACGGGACCAACCAAGGCGAGAACAGGGCCTGGCAATGTGAGAACGGGGCCTGGCAATGTGAGAACGGGGCCAGCCAAGGCGAGAACGGGGCTGGCAATGTGAGAACGGAGCCTGGCAATGTGAGAACGGGGCCTGCGCTATGTTAATGACTTCATCTAACGAGACAATCAATGACACAACAGAGACATAATATGACGAACAAAAAACTTAGATAGAGTTGACAAACAAGATGCAGAGAAAGCTAACAGACAAAACACAGAGAAAATTGACAAACAAGGCACAGAGAAACCTGACGAACAAATCAGAGAAACCTGACAAACAGAAGGAAGAAGAGTCGGACCACACTAAGGACAATGCAGCAGCACAGACTGACCAACACTCAAATGTTTCTGGACAACAAACTGACGTTGAACAGAATAATGAAGTACGAAAGTCTGACACTGAAACAGTAGAGACAAGTAACAAAGATCTGCAACCTAACGTACGGTCAAGACAAAAAGACAAAGACGACTTGAAGAACAACACAAACGAAAGGCGCAATTCCGTAGGGAAAAACTCACAGCGTGGTCCTGCACGCAGGCTTAGAAGTACCTCATGTACTAGTGTACCAAAGAAACGGCAAACGACAATTCGTGAAGTGACCAATAAAGGCTCTGAGCCTGGCATAGCTGACACTGCATAGGGCCTCGGCCGGGCTCATGTCATGAGTACACTTAAATTTGTGACTTACAAGATTGAAGGACTGTCACATGTTTTTGATAATGGCACGCATTATTATATTAGCAGTTTTGATGCTTGTTTGCTTGTTGAGACATTTGCTACTCAATTTCCAGATCATTTATTTCCTAGTTTTAAAACATTTATCATTCCTGGCGTCAGGTTATCTGATGGTATTACAGCCAGATAATCGGGTGGTTTAGCTCTCCTTGTCAAAAAAGAACTGGCAAAGTATGTGGGACAAGTGTATGTTGAGTATGATAATGTGGTTGTCATTAAAAAATGTCTAAAGACCTTTTGGGTACAGATTCGTGTGTAATTCTTATTGGTGCATACATTCCACCCATTAATTCCCAATATTATCGTGATACAGAAATATCAAATGGTGTAGCTCTTTTAGAGCTCTTTAGAGCAATGTGTTTTAGACCTGACAGAGACATTTGGAAACATGCCTTTTTTCCTTATTGGTGATTTCAATGCACGTACTGGTGGTGAGAATAGTACTGAGAGGAATGACGATGACGAGGATGATGTATTTTGGAAAGATGATGATGATCATTTGACTTTTCGTGCATCAAAGAACACAGTTTTAAACGATTATGGCAAGTATTTGTTGAATGTGTATGATTGTTTTGATATATTTATTTTGAATGGGGCTGTTAAAGATGACATGAATTTTGGTAACTTTACATACATTTCGCCTACTGGAAATAGTATTGTCGACTATGCTATAATATACAGAAATCTAAGAAGTAATTGTGTGTCTCTGGACGTTCGTCCTAGAATATAATCCAAACACATGCCAGTCAAAGTCATTTTAAAGTCACAAGTCAGTATTACCAGTGATAATGGTTTGCCTGAAAATTCACACAAATTTGACAAAATAGTCTGGGATTAAAGTAAAATTGAAGAGCTTAGAGAAACTATCGAGTCCGATGATTTCATAAAAACGTATGAAAAATGCTTGTCGTACTGTCCATAATGATGTAAACGAAGCTGTTGACATTTTTAATGAAGCGTTATTTTCTGCCTGTCAGTGTATGAAGAAAACAATAGTTGGCAAAGAAACATCAAACCTTTGGTTTGACAAGGATTGTCGCCAACACAGAAAAGAGCTCCGACCTGACCTAAGACAGTTATATCGCAATCACGCAGATGATGATGTAGATGAAGAGGAATTAAGAGCAACTTACAACCAAAGGCACAGAGAATATAAAACACTGTTGGAAAATAAGCAAAAACAACACTGAAGTGAAGTTTTAGACTCTTTAAGCAAACATATTAACAACTCAGCTGGCTTTTGGAGCGAACTCAAGTCCTTTATATATAAGAAACCAGCAATAAATATGATTAGTGAGGAAGACTGGTTCAAGCACTTTTGTGATGTATTTCAATCCGATGCAAATACTGACAACACAGCAAATGCTAGCAGTGATGATGAGTCACAGCAAAATGAAGACTTTGATCAGATTAACACCAGAGTCCCTTGAATGTGACATCACTGAATCTGAAGTGTATTCTGCTGCTCGTTCCTTAAAAAATGTTAAAGCAGCAGGACCTGATGGGATTATAGGGGAGGTATTTAAAATATATATTACTACCATTGCTCCTTTTTTGGTTGTTTTGTTCAATGTTTTATTTTCTTCTGGGAAGTATCCTGTACAATGGACAGAAGCTACCATACAACCTCTATTTAAAAAGGGCGACGCGAACATACCAGACAATTACAGGGGGATTTCTTTATTGAACATTTGTAGTAAGATATACAGCCATATATTGAATGCCAGATTAACAAAATGGGAAGAAGAGAATGATATTATTAATGAATGTCAAGATGGTTTTAAGAATAGTACTGTTGATCATGTATTTACATTATTTTCTTTGATTCAAAAACAGTTGTTATTACACAAGAACTTATATGTAGCTTTTATTGACTTCAGAAAGGCTTTCGATTCGGTTGTACGTAATAATTTATGATCTATTCTGAAAAAAAGGGGGATTCGTGGGAAAATGCATAAGACATTAACTAGTATGTACAGCATAGTGAAAGGAAGAGTTAGAAATTGTAGTAAACTAGAAGCTTTTTCGTGTCCAATCGGGTTAAGGCAAGGGGAAATTTGTAGTCCAGTTCTTTTCTCAATCTTCATAAATGAATTAGCAGAAGAAATTATTAAAAAAGGGAAACATGGGCTTCAACTCGTACCATATTTTTTTAGAACTTGTTATCCTTATGTTTGCTGATGATAATATTTGTCTTTCAGATTCAGTTAGGGGGTTACACAATCAGTTAAACATTTTACATGACACAGCAAAAAAGCTTGGCCTGATCATTAACATAAATAAGTCAAACATAGTAGTGTTTAGAAATGGTGGTTACCTAGCAGAACAAGAACAGTGGGTTTTTTTGGTCATTCAAAGATGACAGTAGTGAACCTGTATGTACATATCTAGGAATTATTCTTTATACAAGATTGTCATTGACACGTAGTTTTAATGACATGGCTAACAAGGCTAGACAAAAAGTAATCAAGACATTCAGGCTTTTGTGGTGTTTGGGTGAAAAATCTCCAGCCATATTTTTCAAACTGTTTGATGCCCAAATCCAACCCATACTTAGCTATGGTGCAGAAGTATGGGGTCTCACAGGAAATGTTGATGCTTTAGAAAAGGTTCATCTGTTTGCTCTTAAACGATTCTTGAATGTCAGTATTAGAACACCAAATTGTATGGCTTATGGGGAGCTTGGGCGATACCCTCTACACGTCAATTTTCAGTTAAAAACTATAAAATACTGGTTGAGAATTTTGCAGATGCCCTATCATCGTTTACCATACAAAGCTTACAAGATGTTGGTGCATTTTCACAACGCTACCATTTCCTACCTCCATTTCCCACGTGGGCTGGCGTCACGTCCGCTTCTGGTCATGTAACATATGTTTCCGGACATCACCGGAAATGACGCGCTCCTCTCGCTCTTCCCGTTATTTTGCTAAAAAACCCAACACATTTCCGTAACTGGAAATGGAGGTAGGAAATGGTGGGGTGGCGTCACGTCCGCTTCCGGTCACGTAACATGTGCATCTCCGCTTTAAGCAAATTCTAGCCCAGCCCACCTGAATAGCCTCTGTCTCCCTTTGCTATCTGGTAGCCTCTCAGTTGACCGCCCGTCACGGGTGAAGGGATGTCTCGCACGCTTGTTCACCTTTCCTCGGTTCACTGAAATCCTTAATACCAGGGCAACAGTAACATGAGAGCTGTAGAACTGATGATTTTCTACAGTAATAAAAAAATCATGGTACAGGAGAAATTTGTTTTACGTCCTCCCGGCCTAAGCCATATGGGACATTTCTTTTTATAAAGTTACGGAAAAAAAGTTTATTTTATTTTAATAAAGTTATATAATTATTATCAAAGAATTTTTTTTTTGTTTTTTTTTTTTTTTTTTTTTTGTGCCATGGCTCGACTGTTTGACCCAAGATTTGAACTAGCTAGCTAGTTTAAATGGTAATATTTATTTTAATGTTTATAAAAATTATGATAAAAAATTTCTTTTCTACTGAGCATCTTCGATTAAAATTTCCAGGACCACCGTTTAAAACAGAATCAAACATATTTAAAAATCGTTGAAGGTCTGCCCCATCGATGGTACAGTTTAGTCTCTTGTTTATAACCCTCAAACGAGAGGGCCTTGCACCGACTCTGACGCTGCAGCCCGAGGGATGGGTTGGCCTTTGGGGACCTTCCCTAACATCAGCTGTCCTCGAATCCTATTTGCCAAACGAGTGGGGATGTATCCAGGGCAAGGCATCTCCGCTATAAACAAATTCTAGCCCAGCCCACCTGAATAGTCTCTGTCTCCCTTTGCTATCTGGTAGTCATAGTCGGAAACGACTGACTAGCACACATAGAAAACGCCATACGTTTACTTTTGTTTTTTCTCTTGTTATTGGCACCCTTTAGCCTCTCAGTTGAGCGCCCGTCATGGGAGAAGGGATGCCTCGCGCGCTTGCTCACCCTTCTACGGATCACTGAAACCCTTAATACCACCCCCTTCAGCCCCTCTTTTATGTCGTTCCGGGTGACTGACGCTCATTTACGTTTCACCGGACCCTGTCTTATGATTCATTACTCGCTGGCGTCCCGCGAGGCCCCGGAAGTAACGTCATCACCGGAAATTACACCCGTATGACCCCACCCCCACCCGAAAGTAACGTCATCACCGGAAATGACGAGCTCCTCCCGTTCCTTCTGTTATTTTCGTTCAAAAAATCATGCTTCGGATAAAATACATCCTCTACTACTGTAGTGATCCACATAAAATACGTTGAATAGTTTTAAAGCAATTCATCAAAGTAATGAAAATCTGATAAACAGATATTGCATAAATGTTGCATCTAACTAACAAAGCAGATAGACACCAAATTCAACTGAGTGTTCCGTTTTAGCCTATGATGCCAATAACTAACAAAGCAGATTTAACTGAATGCTATTTTCGGTTTGACCTACAATGCTAACTGAAAATACTCCAGCCACCTCCAGTGACCCAGTCTTTGGACTGACCAGTACCACAGATATCTCTGACCGTTCTACACAGGATGATGCTGGATATTCTCAACACCAACACTACAAAGACCTTGCTGAGCTCATCAGGGATATACGTGATCCCATCGTGTGTGCCTCTGGGATTTTAGGGAACTGCCTGATAATGCTGATCATGCGTCGTCTTCCTTCCTCCACCTACAGTGTGTTCTTCAAAACCCTGGCCCTGTCTGACCAGTTGGTGCTGATAGCAGGGCCTCTGGACCGACTGTTTTACCACACATTACGCGTAAAATCCTTTAGTATTGGCAACTGGTGGCAATGCAAGTTGTATATTATCACACATCGCGCAGTGACCACTGTATCGTCATGGATGCTGGTGGCACTCACCATGCTCAGAGCTGCTTCTGTGCTGTGGCCACGTCGTGTCACTGCTGTGTGGACAAAGGGAAAGTCGCGAGTTTTAGCAGGCATTGTGATCATCTTCATCATTGCGTTGAACTGGCATCTTCTCAACAGAAGTGGCAGAAATAGATGGGGTTGTAGGCTGGATGGGTCGAGAGTGTCACTGTTTCAGTTTCGCTTATTACAAAGTTATTTCTTACCTTTCGTGATTCTGATCACCAGCAACTGTGTTCTTTTGTGGTCACTGGTCAGATGTGTCAAAACAAGAAGACGTCCTACTGGACAACAAACCAGCCAGGATGTCAGAGAACTTGGAGTGTCCTCATGGACGGTCACCTTGATTGTTGCGAGTGCATGTTTTGTCCTGCTTACAACGCCGTTTGCTATAACTATCATGATATATGAACATGATTATTCTGATCGGGAACACCCCGCTAATAAGTCTGTGTTGCATGCAGTCAGTTATTTCCTGTTCTACTCCAAGAGTGCTGTCAACTTCTACTTGTACTGTTTGACGAACAGCAAGTTCAGAGCAGAGCTGATCCAGACAATTCAAGAGTTTTATGGGTTATGTCATGTCACCAAGAAAAGTAGTTCTTAAAGTGCTTCCACTAAACTTTAAAAATAATGCTTATCCCCACCGCAGCAATGGACACAACAAAACCGTATAAACCTATTTTAGGCATAGAACAGTTATATAGATTCAATGCTGTTAATGATATATATTGGAATAATCGCTGTATCAAGGCCTATAATAACATACAAAGTAATTTGGAGCATTTTTTTATGAATGTTGATTACGAATGCGTGTTATCTGCTTTACGTGTAAGCTTTTAATTCCTGTCGTAAATTATATCTCTATGTTTGATCTAGCGGTTATGAAATGTTAAAGGTTACATATCCCGGGTCTAACACAACACATTGATTTCCCCTTCAATTCACACCTTGAGGCTGCTTAGACACGTGGGATGAAGATTGTAGTTTTAACTTCTTCTGAGCCTCAGGCTGGCATTATTATTTTTGTTTAATCAAAGTGGTATAAAACCTGTACTGAATATCCTTGTTTGTCTGACATGACAATGTACTGCACTCGTTTGCTTATTTTGAGCCATGAAATAAATCACAAGACAAACATTCGTTTTCCACATCACTGTGCAAAACACAACAAGTGCATAGAAGTAAAATAGATTTACCTCCCATGTCTAATTTTAAATAATATATATATATGTTGTGAGTAGTAACGCAAAAATGAAAAACAATGAAAAGAAAAGCAAAAAAAAACAAGAAGAAGAAAGGAAGAAAGAAAGAAAGAAAGAAAATGGCCGTCTTTAGCTGTCTCACACAATTCGTTGTTGCAGGTCCAAAAGCTTTAAACTCAAATAACCTTGAAACACTTGGTAACTGCCAACTGTATACTTGGTATGTTCTCTGTGAAATTTTTGATGCTCCCACCTGGAGAGCGCGTCGCAGCCAGAGACGTGCTACACATTTTTCTGCATGCGATTTTTGTGTGACTGATGAAGAAGGAAAGGGTGGGGGTGTACATGTTGACCAAATGACAACTTTTTTGTTGCCACTGGGTTTAACGTGTGCTGAGTGTATGGGCACATGGGACCTTGGTATATCGCCTTATCCTTAAGATTCCAAGTTCCGACTGTAAGTCCTAGTGCAGAGTGAGGGGATAAATCACCGTTTACTGCTATGAACTACATTCAGCAATACTTAGCGTGACGTAATAAAATAAAGACGTCACTTGATAAGCCCATAGAACTGACAAGCAGGATAGCTGGGCAAGTAGTGTCCAAACCAGTGCATTTTGGTGCTACAAGCATGAAATTTGGTACAGGTGATTGGCTTTCGGCATTAAACAATTATAGATACAGGGGTAGTTGAATTTTGTTGTTGGTTATGTTGATTTTGTTTAAATGGCCGCCACTTGGCTAAAGCTATGTCTACCACATAAAAATAATCGAGTTTAAGAGATGCAAATTTTATATTATAAGCATTAAATTTGACTCACAAGCACACATGTAGATGCAGAATAAAACCTGGTATGCAATTATGGCAAACTATGTACATTTATAAGTGCCTTTTTAATCAATTCAAAACGGCCACCAACGTTTTAAGTTATGACTACCTTATAAAACAATGTAAGATCATAAGCAAAACATTTGGCATACATTCACTCTTGTAAATGCTTAATACATGCTGTTGCACAATCATGATCAATTATAATCATATTTATATTTTTAAATAAATTCAAAATGGCTGCCAGTCAGCTTGTGTTATGGCTACCACATGAAAAGAGTTAAAGTTTAAAGTTTCAAATTGCATTATCTAAGCACCAAATTTGATACACATGTACACTTGTAAACATTTTACGATGCTTTACACAATCATGACAACATATATGCATATTTATTTATAAATAAATTCAAAATGTCTGACAAATTATTGCTACTAGATTAAAAGAAATGTTTAGAGTTGCAAATGTAATTATATAAATTCCAAACTTAGCAAGAATGCACACATGCAAATGTTAAGCAGGGACGGTATTCATGTCGAGATAGCATGAGACTTAGCATGATGCTAACTTAGAAGCTCTTCCAAAAGTCCTATTAAATCCTATAGGACATTGGAAGAGCTTCTAAGTTAGCATCATGCTAAGTCTCATGCTATCTCGACATGAATACCGTCCCTGACCCCTATATGCTGTTACACAATCACAAGAAACTATATGCATGGTTTTTATGTGTGTTTAAAATTTAAAAAATGGTCGCCAATAAACCGAAGTATGACTAAATAACAAAATGAATTATGGCTTAGACTTGCAAATTCCAAGCAATGAGCACCAAACATAGCAGAACCTTACATATCGCCGCCCCCATGCAATACAGACGTAAATCCAAAGACGTCACTTCACAGGAGAAGCAAAAAACTGATTATTTCGGTAATTTCAAGTCAAATTGCTTCAGATTTTTTCATACGGCTTTATTTCGAGCCATCAAATAACTTTGTCACTTGAGTTTTTCAAATACATCACGACTTATTTAAGTAATATTGAAATAAGAAATTTTGCCCCAAATAATGGATTTAGACGAGAAGAAAATTAAGTTTAGTCCAAAATAAAAAAGCTTTAAAGCATTGTTGAGAATAATACCTTGGTACTCCAATACGCCCTCCAATATATTTTTGATAAATGTTCAACGTCGAACTTTTTTGATAATTATTCTAATACTTGAGCTGACATGAAGTCGAAGACCATAATGGTAGGCAATCAACCTATTTTCAGTTAAAGGTTCGTTCAGTTAATTGAATGACTCATGAGACAAGCAGCACTTTTGCAGGCTGCAGAATGATATTCTTGTCAACTCCCAAACTCTGAATTTGTCATACTATAAATTGCTATAAAGATTATACAGAGAAAATGTGTGCAGGCATACATGTCATTGTGAGTGTGTGTGTGTGTGTGTGTGTGTGTGTGTGTGTGTGTGTGTGTGTGTGTGTGTGTGTGTGTGTGTGTGTGAGGCATGTGTGTGTACGCACACACATCCAGTGTGTGTGTGTGTGTTGTGTGTGTGTGTGTGTGTGTGTGTGTGTGCGTGTGCATACATGTGTGTGCGCGCGTGTACATGTGTATGAGTGGGTGCATGTGAGTGTGTGTGTGTACGCACGCATGCAATACTTTAATTATATTCTTCTTCTACTGCGTCCCCAGGCCATATGGCCATAAAGGGTAAGGTACATATGTGTCCGGTTTTCAGTTTTCACTGGCATCACTGCTGTGTACAGCTGACACATTCCGATTTCGGAGGAGTTCAAAGGAGAAACATTATTTTGGAAGATCTTTTTTTTTAAAGGCAGCAAGAATGGGCCAATAAGTCAGAAAGATAAAACTTTATAGTAAGCAAAGGGAAAAGGCAGAGTCAAAGAGTGGCAGATTAGAGGAAGCTACAAGCACAGAACTTCCAGAAGGTGGGGGAACTATTTTTACGAAAGACCCCCAGTGTCCCCATGGGGAGAGACTCGCGGAGGGGTCAGGGTCGTCAAGATCTTATAAAGCATTGTACGCCTGGTACACTTTCTGCGGTACTCAAGTGTAGGCCATCCTAACTGAGAAAGCATGTTAGCTACACTGGAGGTAGCGGTTTAACATGAAGCGAGCCACCCTACTCTCTATGCAGCTTCGATTTTGTCCACATTCCTCCAACTGTCCAAGTGTAGGGATCCCACACATAGCTGGCATATTGAATCAGGGGTCTAACAAGGGTCAGGTATGCTTTATCCCTCAGTTCTGAAGAGCAGATCTTCAGATTACGTTGCTGAAAGTGAAAGCCCAGCATTCTGTTTGCTTTGGATGTTATGGCCTCAACATTCAAGTTCCAGCTGATGTCCTTCCGGATGGTGATGCCAAGATACCTCACTGAAGTCACTGTGTCCAGGGTGTGGCCATGCAGGTCATACCTATGGTGGAGTGGGGTTCTAGTCCTTGACACAGGTAAGACAATACACTTTTTTGAATGGAATTCCATATATCCCAATTTCCTTCCCAGTCTGCCAGGTGATGGAGATCCTGTTGCAACTGCCTTTGGTCTTGTTCGGAAGTGATGGTTCTTGTAGAGCGCTGTGTCATACGCAAACGTGTTGGTGAGGTCACTTGCTCTGGCAGGTCATCTATGTAAGCGAGGAAGAGACGGACGGGGTCCAAGCACCGATCCTTGGGGGAAGCCGGATTTCACTGACGCAAGCGTATTCCGATCGAGCTCACTCGATTACAGCTGCCTGGCGTCTAAGAGTCAGAAAGTTATCGATCCAACCGTTGACTTCACCCCTAATGCCATAGTGGTGGAGTTTGTGCAGAAGAAGGCTGCGATTCACCTTGGCAAACGCCTTGGCAAAATCCATGACTGCTGGTTTGTGTTAGCTCTGACAAATCAGGAGGCAAACATAACGGCCCCAACTCAAAGATACCCAGCTCAGTATGGGTTGACAAAGGCCAGCAGTAAGCTGGCTGAAAATTTCCCAAGTACCGGTAAATATTTTTCTTTTTTTTCTTAAACCTAACTATCTTTCCTTTTGTTTTCACTCACCTTTTTGTCTTTATCCTGTACCCAAAACAAGTATGGAAGAAGAAACACAAAGCCAGCCTGAGCGGCTTCCCCCCACCCCGCCCAAAATGTTTTCTCTCTCTGCATGACTGGAATCCCCCAGTGTCCTTGAAGGAATCATTCAAAATCGGTGCATAATAATTAGAAAAATGTATGCAGGTAGGTGATTATTCATAAAACGAGGTCTTTTCATCAAATTTCGTGACTGGCCCAGGTCCCCCTACTAAGCAAGGATCGTTCATACCTTTACGTCAGTGTTGTTGCTATGTAGGGTCATCATTGTACGTCATTTGTTTGTTTACGTGTGGTTCTCTCACCAGTGTGTCATGCCTGAAGAAGAGAGGCCAACTCTGGGAAGCTTGCAAATAAATCAAGAACCACCATGCCTAGCGTGCACCATATACAATCCTATTATACAAATATGTGCGCACACACATATATTACTCTCTCTCTCTTGTTCTATCTTTGTCTATGTGCGTACGAGCGAGCGAGCATGTATGTGCGCACATGTGTGTGTGCATGCGTGCGTGTTGTGTGTGTGTGTGTGTGTGTGTGTGTGTGTGTGTGTGCGTGTGTGTGTGTGTGTGTGTGTGTGAAATCGACTGAATAAGCCTACTGGTAGGCCAATGTTGTAGCTAAACGAAACGTCGGTCGCCCCCCCTCTCAGGTACTTTTCCCTTCACCTTGTTTTTTTGCCTATTCATTTCAAAAGTACAGCAGTCACTACTTCATCTTTGTTGTTGTAGCTAAAGTTGTAATCTTACCCACATAGGCCTAACAGCAGACATAGACTAGGTGTTTATTTTTATTTTTATCAGAGTCGGTCAGATCAGTTATTTGGTTAGAGTACCTCTATTTCCAGCAGACAAGCTGTAGTGTGTAACGCATACAAACCTAAAGCATCTATATGGGAAACCCTCGATACAACAACTAAATGAACACAGTCAACTTTCAATGTTTAGTTATATGAAGTGACCAGTACAATGAATGACTCAGACCGTGTCAAACGGGGTTCTTGGTATGATTTATACCAACCCTATACAGACCTGGCTATTCTCATCATAGATATCGGCGATGCCATCGTTGTTGTCTTTGGGATGTTCGGCAATGTGATGGTCATTCTGATCATGCTTCGTCTTCCCATCATCTACGTCAAGTGTTTTCTTCACTGTTCTGGCCGTGTCTGACCAGATAGCGCTGATGAATGCATTGCAGATCTCCATCCGAAACTATGTATCAGTTTACACCGATAGAGAATCAGGGCATCTGGGAGTGCAAGATTTACAGGTATTTAGAGTCATGCAGCATCACCTGTATCGTCCTGGATGCTGGTGTCCCTCACCATGCTTAGATCTGCCTCTGTGCTGTGGCCGCTTTGTGTTGGTGCTGTGTGGACCAAGAGAAATTCACGAGCTGCTGCTGGTGGATAACGGAGAACGCGCTGTTCTGCTTCTGATGTATTCGTCATCGCCTGTAATGGATACAACATTGATGATAGAGCTTGGTGGTGTTTCCTTCCTACATAAACTTAGAACTAATACGAATGGTTTGCTTTCAGAATAGACCCTTGGATTTACTTGATTCAGTTCTCTTTCTTACCTTTCATCATGCTACTCCTCAGTAACAGCATTATTTTGCGGACACTGGCCAGATCTGTTGGAATCAACAAAGACCTTTCAACACAACGCGCACAAGGCCCAAACCAAGGTTCCTCCAGACAACAGACAGTGTCTTCATTGACGGTCACCCTTGTTACTGCCGCCGGCGACGTTTTCCTTTCAAAGAAAAAATCGCTCATGCCGAACGCCATTCGCTATATATTTATTGTTTGCCTACTTCATTGATTGGACTGACCCCATCCACACTGGTCAAATGAAGGTGTTTAACTATACCAGCAACGTGCTGTTGAAATGGAACAGTAGCATCAATTTCTACCTGTACTCTTTGACTGGAACCAAGTTCAGAGCAGAGTTCATCAAAATGGCACAGGAGTTTTATGGCATATTCCGTAATAAGACCAGGACAGTGAGTTCAGAGCAGAGTTCATGAAAATGGCACAGGAGTTTCATGGCATCATCTTGTAAGACCAAGACAGTGAGATTCAGAGCAGAGATTCCATTAAACTACAGCCACGCACGCACACTCACACGCACCACAGCACACACACACACACACACAGAAACGCATGCCGCACGCACGCACGCACGCACAACACCCACCCAAGCTCACACGCACGACAGCAACAGACACACAAAACACACCACACCACTCCATGCGTCATCCCAACGAGCCGAAGACAACTTAGAACACTGATGGTACAAATAGCCAATCAGCTAAGGATGAAAACACATTTACGTGTGTTACCCGTTTATTGATTAGCACCCGCCACATTGGCAGACTCCACACTCCGTCTTAGAGCGGATTTTGGAGATATGATGAATCTTATGACAAGGGACTTATCGTCATGGCTTAAGACAATCCCCGCATAACGATGTATAGCATAGCAATATTTTGATGTAGCCTTGTACTGTTCTAGTAGATGTAAGTTTGGTTTTGACCACACAGCCTTAAAACCAAGCGTGAGTGAACTAAAGCGAAAATAGATAACATTAAAGAGTTTAAACGGAAATTAATGTGGACGTTGTCGCTTCACATGCATGATTATCATGATAACAACTAGATAATCAGGTTCAATATCCTTGAACAATCATATTCATCACCACACATTTAATTTGCTTTTGCAATTAAGGACAGGTTTAGAATCAGGTTGAAGAAACGTAAAAACACAAACACAAAACACGTTCATTTTAAACGCAGGGAATGGTTGATCAAAGGTCATTACAGTCACTACATATGGAGGGGAAAAAGACGAAACTTTAACTATAAGGCCTACGTGCAATATTATTTTAAAACGCGCAGCTGGGCTTCCCCGTAATGAAACACATTCCGCAATCCGCCACTATGCAAATATGGAAGTAAGAAATATTGAAGGAGCGTTCAACGCAATTAAACCGACACGTCTGCCCAACCGCAAAACCACACCCGTCCGCTTTATTTATTGACTTTATTTGCGGATTACCCAATTCAAATCACAACGTAAATCTTTTATTATCTTCAAACAAAATCAAAGAGATTCTTTGTTCAAGCAGCAGCCAGCATATATAGATATAGACAGAAATGAATCAACACAGAACAGACAAATACATTAGTATATTTACAAGGTAACAAGGGTAAGACACCAACTAACAACTGTAATGAGTATTCACAGCACACCCAGAAACACACACAACACACAACACGACAGAGACACACACACCACAGCGACCCAAGCATATGCACACGCACGCACCACCACACTGCACGACACACACATACACACACGACAAACACACCCACGAACACACACACGCACACACACAACGCACACACACACACACACACAGAGTGACGCACACACACACACACACACTCACCCCCACAGACACACACACACAGCTCGACACACACCCACTCGCGTCGCACGAACGCGCACGGCACACACACACACACACATCACACCCACACACACACACACACAACACACAACACACACACGCGCACACACACACGCGCACGCATGCACACGCACGCACGCGCCGTACACGTACGCACTGCACACACTCACGACACGCACAACGCACACACACGACAGACACACAGCACACACACACAAAGAGAGCACACACAACACACTCACGACCACACGACACACACACGGACACGCATAACACAACACAGCACACACACACCCACCACACACACAAACACCATCGACACACCACACACACACGTTTTTATAGTGTATTAGAAATTAGTGTCATGATATTACATTTTGTAACTACAAATGGTGTTTAGTGGAGTATAAAGCCCTATTTAGAGTAATGAAGCCCTTTTCGGGGACAAGTTAAAAAGCTAGAGGGTTCTAGCGTGAGGGACACGGGATAAGTGGTGAAGGAATGAGGGGGAGGGAGGTGTGCGGTGAGGGAGCGGGGAGGGAATGAGGGGGCTGGATAGTTTCTATCCATAAGGATATACAAGCTTTGGCTTAATAAATGTTAAATTTTGAATATACATTATCATCTCTCTCTCTCTCTCTCTCCTCTCTCTCGCGTCTTCCTTCTCTCTTTCTCTCTCATCTCTCTCCTCCCTCTTCGTTCTACTCATCTCTAGAACAATACACACTCACACCATACTCTACTACTACACACTACAACCAACTACCCCCACATCAACTCACACACACACCACAACTCCCACACACCTAGCACAATCTCATGACGCACGAGGTACCTAAACGCCCCTTCTAAGGTCCTTATGTTCAATCAGGAAAATATCCCAATTGTGGTTCTCTACATTAGTCATTACCTTAAAACACCACACACACCACCACACACATATGGCACACGTACGCACATCTCTACACACCACACGCGCGCGCGCACACGCACACATCACACATGGAGCTCGTTCTCCCAGAATCGTACGCAGTTGCCCTCTCCCGTAACTATATGAAGGTCACTGTCTGGACCATGGTTAGGATCTGTACATCTCCTACTTTATAACACTTTGTAAACACTATAAATAAACACTCTCTCATAAACACATTGATTAAGACAGTTTTATCTCTACGTGCTATTTGTCTCAAATCACTATTTAACACTATTACTCCAAACAACAATATTCTAAGACACCATTAATAAACACTATTTACAACCTATAATAAACACATTTAAACATACAATTATTAAACACTTTATACACACACTTATTGTAAAAAAAAAACATAGAACAGAATAACAATAAAAAAAAAAACACAATTACCCTGCTGACCACATAAATACACTATCGACAGCTATATATATATGTTACCGTTATATGGAAATCAGTAAGTAGTTTGAAATTTCCTAACATTTCCTGAGTAATTTCCCATGAAGTTGACTGTGCACCCACTTAGTTAACTCACATGAATATCACCAACATACCAGCTAATGTTTACGTTAATCTACGTGAAATCGGAGCACATGTTCTCAATTTTACATTATTTTACTGAATCATATTCCTGACATTTGAGTGTGAGTTTCCTTGTTAAAAGTGTTCTCACTCGTGTTTCGCTTTGTACCCTTCTAGGGCGACATCCATACAATTACTATAGTGGATACTTCTTTTGGTACGATTTTTTGTTACGAAAACCTGAAGGCAAATATTTTGCAAGATATCTTCTATTTTAGCAGGATGACACACGCTGTGTGGGCTAGCGACGTGTTCCATTGTTAACCTAACCTTCCAAACGTGATACTCTCCTCATGGAAATGTGTGCAGAAAAGGATCGAACTGAGTGCTGAATCACCCTTTGACCATATAGACTTCCAAGGCTACGTCCAATAAAATTTAATCTCTCTCAACAAAATCGATAAATAGAAAAGCCAGTGGAAAACTACACACATCACACTCTCCTCTCTCTCTCTCGTCTCTGTCCTCTTTTCTCGGCAGTCTCTCTCTCTCTCTCTCTCTCTCGCAGCTCTCTCTCTCTCTCTCTCACCTCTTCTCTATTCTATGATCAACAAGTCAACTGCTGAGACATAGAAAACTATATGTAGCTCTCATTAGACTTTCGAAAGGCTTTCTGATTTTGTTGGTATGGATAAGTTATTGAAAATACTGTTCGCAAATTGTTTAAATGGAAAGATCTTCTTAACTTTACAGAGCATGTATAATGTCGTGAAACCGCAAGTGCGCGCAAACGGGGACTTAACTGAAGCCTTTTTGTGTCATCGTGGTTTGAAGCAGGGTGAAGTTTGCTTTCCTGTTCTATTCTCACTCTTCATTAATTAATTAACAAAATATGTTCTTAGTAATGGCAAACATGCCATACAGCTTTCTCCAGAACTTATTGAATTGTTCATCCTCCTCTTTTTCCGATGATGTCGCTTTGTTCTCAGATAGTAATGTGGGTCTTCAGAACCAGTTAAACATGTCATTCAATACAGCAAAGCGACTTGATTTATTTGTGAATTTAGATAAATCAAATGTTGTTGTTTCAGAAATGGTGGATATCTGTCTTCATGTGAAAGATGGACGCTTGGTGGACAAGTACTACAAATAGTTAATATGTACAAATACCTTGGAATCTATCTATCTACAACGCTCTCGTTTTCTTACACTCTGGAAGATTTGGCAGATAGGGCAAGAAAGGGAGTTTCCGTAATTATTAGATTGATGTGTACTGTAGGAGAGCATTCCCCACAACTATTTTTCAAAAGGTTTGATTGTCAAATTCAGCCGATTTTAATGTATGGATCGGAAATATGGGGTTTATGTTCTGACCAACAGCACATAGAACGTATTCATTTACCAGCTTTATAACGATTCATGGGTGTGAGCCCAAAAGCACCAAGGCAACTGATTTATAGTGAAACAGGAAGATACCCTCTCTTTGTTAATACCTATACCAAAATGTGTGAGAGTTCTGGTTAAGAGTAGTGACAGGATGAGTACACGGATACCCTATAGAAGAAGTTATAACATGTTACTTCTGTTCTCACAGTCAGGCAAAATTATGTTACAGGGCATGGTCTGTACGCAATGTTCCTTATATATGTTTTTGGGTTTGTTTGGGGAGCGCAGGGAGTGGAAATAAAACTTGTTTATTTCGTGTTCAAACAGAGACTTATTGATTCCTTTCAGTAAGATTGGTATTCTGTGCTTTAGAAATCTACGACTTCTTTGAAACAACTATTCAACAAATTTGTAATTCATATCTTGTAAAAGCTACTTCTGACGACAATCAACGAACATAACTTGGAGAAGGTGATTTTGCTAAGTTTCGAATTGGTATGTCCACCCCTTAAAAAAAAAGCATTTTTTGCAATATAAGTTCAATGAAGGTGATACATTTTGTCATTTTGTGTGAAATGTAGTAGAAACATCTCAAGTCCATTTTCTTTTATTTTGGTCCTAAATATAACGAGCTTAGAATAGAATTAATACCAAAGAAATAGATATATTGTCCATCTTTATTCAATTAACTGTAATCTTATCTTTCAAAGAAAATTCATCAACTAATCCTAAAGTAGACGATTTTACACATACTTTAAGCAGTTAACGTCAATGTTCTGGTGAAACGGCAGAATGACGAGATGTTACTTAAGTTCATGCTTGTATTTGTAATTCGTTATGGCCAGTGGCCTAACAATTAAACCATTTGTCACGAATTACTGAAATTCCTAGTCCATTTCACGTAATTACTGATTTCACATATTCTACGGTAACATATATACTTTATAAACACTGTAATAAACACCTTTATAACACTATAATAAACACTTTATATGAGTATAACACTTTATGACACTTTATTAGCATTATATAAACACTTATAACACTAAACAAACCCTTATACACACTTATAATAACACTTTATAACCAGACCGAGAACTACAGACACCTGCCAGTTTGCGTCTGACAATTAGGGCTAACATCTCAGTATCGCAATCCTTAACGGATGTAAGCTCCGACTGTGTGGTTTCAGTCCTTCCCACTCACCTCTGGGTAGATTCGGTCCAGGAACGAAAAAACCCTCTGTGTCTCTGTGAGGGACGTCGAACCCAAGACCTCCCAGCCAGTAGTCCGCGACGCTAACCACTCGCCACGGCGACTGTACACTAATAATCAACTTTATACAACCGAAAAATAAACACTCTTATTCTACGATACATAAACACTTTACAAACACGAGAATAAAACACTTTACTAAACACGAGAATAAACTGCACGCAAAATCTGATCACAAGTAGAGACAAGAAGGACATGTTCCTGGATATAGTTATCTATATCACTGTAGTGTTTGCATAAGCTGTTTGTTAATAAAGCACAATAATATACAATATTTAATATGGCTTATAATGCAAAATATACATACGCATTTAAACATGCATTATAAACAAAACAATCTGCCTACAGAATAGGAACGTAATGGATGGACAAAAGAATGTATGTTATAAACATGGATTATGGATGGAAAAATTACATTAATTGTAAACACGGATTATGAACAAACGTATGCACACAGAAAGCACAGTAAAAAAAACAAAAAAAATATGCGCATACTGTATATTGAAATGCAACAAAATATGTTAGGGTAAAAAGAATGTATTATACTGTAGGCACAGACTGTAGGCAAAATGACGTTCATATAATTTAAGCATAGAGACAGATAAATAATCAGAAGGTGAACATTTACCTTCAGACAAAAAAGGTGTTCCACATAGTAATCAAACATCCCCTTTGAACAAAGTGCATAGTACATGAAACATCAACATTGCGCATGGACAAATAATATAAATCACAAAATGTATTTATCACTTAAGATCAAGCAAATCGCACAGATGATGAAGGGAACATAGACTGAAAACTTTACCAATGAATAAAAGGCAGGACGTACAAAGGCAGGGTATTTAGACTGTAAACTTTACCAATGACTGAAAGGCAGGGTATTTAGACTGTAACTTTACCAATGAATAAAAGGCAGGATATTTAGACTGTAAACTTTACCAATGACTGAAAGGCAGGGTATTTAGACTGTAAACTTTACCAATGAATGAAAGGCAGTGTATTTAGACTGTAAACTTTACCAATGACTCAAAGGCAGGATATTTAGACTGTAAACTTTACCAATGAACAAAAGGCAGGGAACTTAGACTGTAAACTTTACCAATGAATAAAAGTCAGGGTATTTAAACTGTAAACTTTACCAATCAATGAAACACAGGGTATTTAGACTGTAAGCTTTACCAATGAATAAAAGGCAGGGAATTTAGACTGTAACCTTTACCAATGACTGAAAGGCAGGATATTTAGACTGTAAACTTTACCAATGAAAGGCAGGGTATTTAGACAGTAAACTTTACCAATGACTGAAAGGCAGGATATTTAGACTGTAAACTTTACCCATGAATGAAAGGCAGTGTATTTAGACTGTAAACTTTACCCATGAATTAAAGGCAGGATATTTAGACTGTAAACTTTACCAATGACTGAAAGGCAGGATATTTAGACAGTAAACTTTACCAATGAATGAAAGGGTATTTAGACTGTAAACTTTACCAATGGGTGAAAGGCAGGGTATTTAGACAGTAACCTTTACCAATGACTGAAATGAATGCAGGCAGGATATTTAGACTGTAAACTTTACCAATGACTGAAAGGCAGGGTATTTAGACAGTAAACTTTACCAATGACTGAAAGGCAGGGTATTTAGACAGTAACCTTTACCAATGACTGAAATGCAGGGTATTTAGACTGTAAACTTTACAATTGAATAAAAGGCAGGGTATTTAGACAGTAAACTTTACCAATGAATGAAAGGCAGGGTATTTAGACAGTAAACTTTACCAATGACTGAAAGGCAGGGTATTTAGACAGTAACCTTTACCAATGACTGAAAGGCAGGATATTTAGACTGTAAACTTTACCAATGACTGAAAGGCAGGGTATTTAGACAGTAAACTTTACCAATGAATAAGAGGCAGGGTATTTAGACAGTAAACTTTACCAATGACTGAAAGGCAGGGTATTTAGACAGTAAACTTTACCAATGACTGAAAGGCAGGGTATTTAGACTGTAACCTTTACCAATGACTGAATGGCAGGGTATTTAGACAGTAAACTTTACCAATGACTGAAAGGCAGGGTATTTAGACAGTAACCTTTACCAATGACTGAAAGGCAGGGTATTTAGACTGTAAACTTTACCAATGACTGAAAGGCAGGGTATTTAGACAGTAAACTTTACCAATGAATGAAAGGCAGGGTATTTAGACAGTAAACTTTACCAATGACTGAAAGGCAGGGTATTTAGACTGTAAACTTTACCAATGACTGAAAGGCAGGGTATTTAGACAGTAAACTTTACCAATGAAAGGCAGGGTATTTAGACAGTAAACTTTACCAATGAATAAAAGGCAGGGTATTTAGACTGTAACTTTACCAATGAATAAAAGGCAGGGTATTTAGACAGTAAACTTTACCAATGAAAGGCAGGGTATTTAGACAGTAAACTTTACCAGTGACTGAAAGGCAGGATATTTAGACTGTAAACTTTACCAATGAATGAAAGGCAGGATATTTAGACTGTAAACTTTACCAATGAAAGGCAGGGTATTTTGACTGTAAAATTTACCAGTGGCTTATAGGTACATGTATGCTATGAACATTACCATTGGACGTAGCCAGGCGACGTAGAATGTCGACTTTACCCAAAATAAAATAGTTTACCCATCTTACTAACTGGCTTGAAACAAAGTTCACAAGGATGTACACTTTATCACAGAGCACGAAGCATGCTATAAACATTAGCACCGGACATTTAGGCAAGATGTGAAATTTATGCTTAGACACAAGGCAGATTGTAAAATATACCATTTGGCAAAATACAGGAGCTTTAATCAAATGCACAAAAGCGTTGTGACATTGGATTAGTCACACATACGTGTCATGCAGAATACAACGTGTAATGAACACAGTGTGACGTCATCAACTCATGGACCAATCACGTTCTCGTAATTAGCTTTCTTCTCCACTCTAATGATCTCGTAATCCGGACCTGGAAATTTCAACAGAACATTTTAAATACTGGGATTAATGTCTAGTTGAGATGGCAGTTTAACACAAATAGAATATAACAAATGACATTACTCGTTTAGTTCCAGAAGGGTTAGAGATTGAAATATGTTCCATACATATCAATACACTCCACTGTTCTCATGCAGGACCTGGACATTTCAACAGAACATTTTAGATATTGGGGGTTATGCAGTGGCATAGGAAGAGGTGGGAGGGGCAGGGGGCGGCTGCCCCCCTGGCTCAGAGGAGGGCGGCCAGACATGTCTTCCTGACCCCCCAAAAACCATTCGAGCAAGCCAGCAATCGAAAATAAGAGAGAGAGAGAGAGAAAGGGAGAGAGAGAGAGAGAGAGAGAGAGAGAGAGAGAGAGAAGAGAGAGAGAGAGAAGAGAGAGAGAGAGAGAGAGAGAGACTTAATTTAAAATCAAAATAGCTTGTATTATAGGGACATAGCTGCATTGTTTTCAAATTGCTTTATTAACCCTCTACTTCATTCCAGAATGGTGAGGTATTGCGATTTTTGTAGCTTCTTTGCTGTTGCTTTGTTTCTGTCCTCAAAATACCTTGAAAACCGCTGCAGAATATCAACTCAAAAGTTGTAAGTAGATACCAGTGACAAAGAAAAATGGGCAGGGTAGTGGCTGCCCCTTCTACTGACACATAGGAGGGGGGGGCAGACATGCTTCCCCCCAAACATGAACTAGAAGAGAGAGAGAGAGAGAGAGAGAGAGGAGAGAGGGGGGGGGTAGATTCAAACGCTCCATTTGTTCATACAATAATTTACATCGATTTGTTTAAAATTCTGATTCAGAAATTATGACTGTTCGTAAATGAACACGTACGAGACCTGTCAAATACTGTCCCCTTATCCACATCTCCTGTCCCCCTTTCCCCCCTCCCCCCTGCGACTTTTGTATAAAAAAAATATCAGTTGCACCCCAATTCTGCTTCTGTGTATTACGTTCTACACCATCCCATCACTTACACACCCTTGAAGATGACAAAGTACAGACGACACACACAAAATCAAAACTTCAGTTAAGTTGCTAATGTGAATTCGTGTGATTGAAATTGAAAGCGCTCATTAGGGCTGAGGGCCTGTATGGTTCAGCCCGGTATCACTGGTTTAATCGTTGTTTTCAAAGGTAGGTTTACCTTTGATCCATGTTCTATGCCACATTTTGAATATTGAGATGGCAAATCATGGTGAATATTGTTAATCTTTTGTGAATGATATTGAATCCCAAACTCAGAGGCATTTGCACTGGCTCTTACTAGTACTGAAAAGTACTGCAGCAAAAAGGATTAGTTGGCCGTTTGGGGACCTTCCCCAGAACCAGCTTTCTCAAATAGTTTTGTCCAGGAGAATGGGGATATTTTGGGCAAGACATTAACACTATGCCCAGTCCTCCAGAATAGTAATTGCCTCCTTTGTATCTGGAAGTAGTGACTAACACGCACGTTTTGAAGTTTTACATAATTGGTAGTAGTTGGTATGCTTTGTTTCATAAGGTGGATGATAGTGATAATGACTTATTTGTTTTGAACAAGTATAATCGATTATAACTGATTTTGTCTCAAAATATTTGACAGTAGCATTATTTTATTATTTAAGAAAATTTATATAGCGCTTCACCTTTAAGCGCTTTACAATTGCCTTAAAATTATTTCATATTAAAAACAACCGCTTACATAACTCCACACTATCCTTCACATTCTTACACACACACACACATGCGCACACAAAGAAATATGTACATATTAAACTAAATATAAATAAAATACATATACATAATAAAATAACAATTTACAATCAGATTACATTAAAAAAATCAATTTTCAATTTACATAAACAAGTTACACATTCACAATGACCGCAAAAGTAAAGTATACATATAGGTACACACAAGGTTAACAAACATTCAAAAATAGAGAAACACGCTCATAAATGCAAATTAAGACATACTCGTATTCACGCACTCACGGCATGGCATGGTTTGATTTCCAATATATTTACCTTGGAATATTCTCTTAGCTAGACCTATCCTATAAGTCGTAAAGTACAATTCTTGCTTATAGATATGAATAATTTTATTAAGTTTGTTCTTGGATGGTTTGGGCTTTTCTTAAACTCAATCATCAAAAAACCCAAAGACTTGCTACAATGTGATATGACGCTTAGATGGTTCAGATATGTTTCCTTTCCTTTTCTTTGATAGGCCTCATTGTTGTTATATTGTTGCATGTCTTTGGACTTGGGTACTACATCAAATATGGATTTGAGAGGGGTTACAGGGGTTCCACCCCATCAGACAAAAATGAAAAGAAAAGAAAAAGAGGGAGAAAAAATGTAGTTCCATGCTATAGTTTTAGCTTATTCTCTCACGAGAAGCCCTGATTGCATCTTTTACATTCAAATTATCATCAGCTTCTGGGAGGCAAGCCCACAGACCCCTCACTCCATCCCAACTGACCACTTGGAACTATCCCTCTCCCATCTTCCATGACTGGCTGATCCACCCCAAACATGGTTGTATTTTTATGTATTTTTTTGCGGTCTCTTTTTCAATTCACATGATGCTCTCCTTCATTCGTTGATTTTTATTGTTGATTACGATTATGGTTAGAAATAACAATCGAAAAGTGTTTTGTAGTATTTACTAAGACGTGTAAATGAACCTATCCATCCACCATGTCTGTACGCTTGCACTCCCCCCACACCCAGTTTGTTGGCAATCCTGCCCCCCCTGTGGCTTGAAAACGTTACTACGCCACTGTTATGTCTAGTTTAGATGGCAGTGTATCTAACACAATAGAACATTTAGAAGAGAAAACAAGCGCGAAATCGCAATATAGTTTGTGGCACGCGGTCTATTTTTACCACTCCAATCATGAGTTACCTCCCCTGGCTTTTCAATAATTTTAATCTGTAAACCAGAATGTTATCTCTGCACCATTTCGTAACTTTTTTTATATCTTTGGGGAAAACATTTAAAACTATGTATCCTACTTATACTCATCGAAAGAAGCACCGCATACTCGTCGTGTCTGTTGTAGTGTCTGTATTACATATGTTTATTATTTTGTACGCTTTTAAAATACATCATTTTAAAGAGCGGCCAGAAGTGTAGCCTCGATTTGAAGTGCGACAATTTTTGTCAAAATGTGCGACAATTTTGGACCGACAGACCGACCGACAGACCGACCGACAAAGTGAGTTATAGGTTTTTGTGGCTTGAGCCACAAACAAAAACTGGTTTAGTCCCAGAAGGGTTCACGATTGGAATATGTTCCTTACATTTCTATACACTTATTTGAAATAGCCAATTTACAAAACCAATACAATGGCAAATTTATTTATTTTTAATAGTAAATTTGCAAACTTACTGTT
>CM065713.1:26252074-26254574 GCA_017654935.2 Phymorhynchus buccinoides | reverse complement strand
ATAACATTTTAGATTAGTTGGGTTAGATAGTATTCAACAGGCAACATGAGTTAAGAAACTCATCAACACTGAAAGCCTCGATAAGCTCATTGGTAGAGTGTCTGTCTTTCATGCCAATGGTTCCAGGTTCGGGCTCTCCGGCACATGTTGCATCCTTACGATAGTTTCATTTGTACTTTAAAATGTTGTTGGTAGTCTTGTACTTTAGACACCCCCCTCAATCTGTGTTCGTTGTTGTCCCACATGTTCCCGTTCGAGCGAGCCTTGAAGGCTTTGCCTCTTGTTTACAATGCGCGTGCCCAAAACATTGTTTCATTACTTTTTACAGACTTAAGCTAAATGCATTTAGAACTAAATTTACAAAAAAATACATACAATTTAGCTTTTGTAGCACTTTTGAATTTTGTACAAAATATGATGTTAAGTCCAGTTGGCTCGTTTCTATAATAAATTGTTTTGTCCGATTTGGATGAAATTTTCAGGAAAGTTGCCTGTTACAAAGGGAAAGCGAAATTGGCAGTATTAAAGTACTTGGCCGAATTTTCGGTGAAATATGGTCGAAAACCGCGAATTCGGCGAAATTTCAATATTGAATATCTATCAAAAACGGCTAAACGGATTGCGTTCATATTTTCAGAATTTACTACAAAATAGATTTGCAACACTTCCGGTGTAAATAAAAAAAAAAGGGGAAAGGTATAAAAAAGGCCAGACGCGTGGGAGGAAAGGGATCCCAAGGGGCACAAGAAGGAACGGTGGAAACATTAAAATAGAAAGGGGGAAAATAATAAAAGACTAAAGGAAGGGTTTGTTGGGAGAGTGGGGGGTGAGTATTGGGGGGGAAAAAAGGGGAGTGGTTGAAGGAAAGAGGGGAGGCTCCGGAGGGGACTAGTAGGGAGGAACGCTGCGGATTTTAATTGGTGGGCGTACGCAATAGTGGGGGGAGAAAATACGGGAAAAAAAAAGGAAGAAAGGAAAAATGAAGGCACAAAGAAAGGATAAAAAAAAGAAACGAAAACAGGGGATGGGAAAAGAGGAGCGTACAGGACAGCAACGGAAACTCATATACTGGGTATCTGTATCCCTTATGTTTGAGTCCGGGCAGGTAAAACAGGAACAGGGGGGTAAGGAAGGGCTTTGGGTTGTGTGATGAGTATGTTAAATAGTGTGGAAGTTATTCAAATTTATGTAAATTTGTGTAGTGTCACTTTGTGAGCATTTTTTAAATTTCAGTTCGATTGTCCACGCTGAAATTTGACAGAACAAATCATAGGACAACCATTAGGTGATGACTACGTTTTTCAAGATATTACCCCGCTTGAGGCCAAAATCCCACACGAAATGTTATCCGAAAAATGGCCCCAACCCAACCAAAACCAACAAAACACTGGCCACACAAACAAAAAAACTCCTCATCTGGCCACCATTGTAATCGTCAATAGCTCGAAACTCGGATTGCCGAATTACTTTAAAGATAGTTTTTGGAACATGTATGTAGCGGAGGGATAGGGGAAGTATCTAGGGACAGAAACTACAAATGAAAAGGGAGGGGGGGCAATACAGATTACTGTTATAAAATTTCGAACCGGAATGGTCTGAGTGGGGGTGATCCGAAAATAGCGGAAAAAAAATAAAAAAAATGAGATAAACTTATCATAAATGAATAACTTTCTAACGGCTGTTAGAGGAGGGAGGGAGGGGAAGAGAGAAATCCTGTCATGGTATGTTTGCGCGTAAAGGCAAACATAAACCCTTTTTTTTGGGTTATTATTTGTCTCTGGCAAAAAAAAATAACGAGTCCTTAAAAAAATTTTTTTCATTTACATCTTGTTTCTAATGGACTTTCTTAGTATTAACTTCTTTGAGTACAAGGTACTTCGCTCAGGGTTTTTTTAATTTTTTTTTTTTTTTTTTAATAACAAAAAAGTTTTTTAAATCAATTTACATAGTTTTAGTTTCAATCTTGTGACATTAGCTAAGTGTGTGTGTTTTCTTTGTCGTTTTCAGACAGGGTCAAATTACTATCAACGGAAATTGTCAACTTTTATCAGTTTTGTTTATTTTTGCATAAATGAACGTGGATGTAATAAAAAAAAATAAAACAATTTATTTGAGAAGAATATGACTGATATTGTTTTGGTTTTAAAAAAATGACATTTGCCAGGGGCTATAATATTGTGGCCTCTGAATTTCAGCCTCTTAGCATCATGATTGGCTCAGTTTCAACTAAGTTCAACTCCCCAGTTGCAATTCTAAACTAACTAAATAGACTATTTCATATACCCCAAAATTAAAGTAAACTTTGTAAAAGGTTTATCCTATTTAGATATTTAGATATATATTGATTAAAATCCTTCCAGTAATTTATTAGATGCTTTGAGGACAGACAGCCTAGGACATGAGAAGAGAGGAGAGAGAAGAGAGAGATAGAGAGAAGAGAGAGAGAGAGAGAGAGAGAGAGAGAGCCGATAGAGAGAGAGAGAGGAGAGAGAGAGAGAGA
>CM065713.1:26243164-26251574 GCA_017654935.2 Phymorhynchus buccinoides | reverse complement strand
TGTGGAGAAAGAAAGGGAAACGGAAGAGGGAAAAGAAAAAAGGAAAAAAGGAAAAAAAGAAAGAAAAACAAAAACGAAAAGAACAAGGACAGTAAAAATTAATCTAGAAATTAAACTATTTCTTAGTACAAGGAAAAGGGGGAGGGGGGAAGAAGAAAAAGAAAGACTGTGCGCCAGAAAGCATGACAGGAAAAAAGCAGGAAGAAAAACAAAAGAGAAAAGAGGAAAGAGAGAATCAGCATGAGGGGAAGGATGAATGAAAAGGAAGACGGAAAACGAGAAGAGGGAGGGGGAGAGGGGGAGAGTAATGGCGCGGTGCCAGCAAGGCTAGTTTTTATATTATATTCTATATATATATAAGTAGGGGTACGGAGCTGGCTATTCACTGAGATTTGTCTTTCATTAATTAAAAAGTTATATAAATTGTGCTGATTTACTTTTTCTCCCAATGGGGGAGGGACAGTGCCTTATGCAAAGACAGCTGTTTCGATCTTGAGAAGATCTCATCAGTTTGCATGATTGGCCTGCAAATTGACTGTCCAGTGGATGGCCAACCTGAGCAAAAAAGACATTCTACAAGAGAATGGTGTCCTCTCTGCATCAAATCGAAAATCCACAATAAAAGCAAACCAGCACAAAGTTAAACCAGAAATAGTAAAAATCTTATGAAAATCTTATGTAAAATGAACAAAATAATAATGTTCTGAAATTTTAATTTCAAAACCTAATAGACATGACTAGGGAGGGCTAACTACTGAGATGGTATCCAAATTAAGGATAAAAATAGCATGAAAGAAAAATCTCAGTGAATAGCCAGCTCCGTACCCCTACTCTGAAGGACTGAAAAGTTAGTGCATTTGAAATGCAGAATAGTTTGCTTTGATAAAGCTTTTCTGTGTCCAATGTCTTTATTTGTGAACCTCAGAAACAAAACCAGTTAATGTTAACTTTGAGTAATGTTCGTGTTCAAAAAAAAAAAAAAAAAAAAAAAAATTTTTTTTTTTTTTAAAAAGTTATATAAATTTGTGCTGATTTACTTTTTCTCCCAATGGGGGAGGGACAGTGCCTTATGCAAAGACAGCTGTTTCGATCTTGAGAAGATCTCATCAGTTTGCATGATTGGCCTGCAAATTGACTGTCCAGTGGATGGCCAACCTGAGCAAAAAAGACATTCTACAAGAGAATGGTGTCCTCTCTGCATCAAATCGAAAATCCACAATAAAAGCAAACCAGCACAAAGTTAAACCAGAAATAGTAAAAATCTTATGAAAATCTTATGTAAAATGAACAAAATAATAATGTTCTGAAATTTTAATTTCAAAACCTAATAGACATGACTAGGGAGGGCTAACTACTGAGATGGTATCCAAATTAAGGATAAAAATAGCATGAAAGAAAAATCTCAGTGAATAGCCAGCTCCGTACCCCTACTCTGAAGGACTGAAAAGTTAGTGCATTTGAAATGCAGAATAGTTTGCTTTGATAAAGCTTTTCTGTGTCCAATGTCTTTATTTGTGAACCTCAGAAACAAAACCAGTTAATGTTAACTTTGAGTAATGTTCGTGTTCAAAAAAAAAAAAAAAAAAAAAAAAAAAAAAAAAAAAAAAAGTTATATAAATTGTGCTGATTTACTTTTTCTCCCAATGGGGGAGGGACAGTGCCTTATGCAAAGACAGCTGTTTCGATCTTGAGAAGATCTCATCAGTTTGCATGATTGGCCTGCAAATTGACTGTCCAGTGGATGGCCAACCTGAGCAAAAAAGACATTCTACAAGAGAATGGTGTCCTCTCTGCATCAAATCGAAAATCCACAATAAAAGCAAACCAGCACAAAGTTAAACCAGAAATAGTAAAAATCTTATGAAAATCTTATGTAAAATGAACAAAATAATAATGTTCTGAAATTTTAATTTCAAAACCTAATAGACATGACTAGGGAGGGCTAACTACTGAGATGGTATCCAAATTAAGGATAAAAATAGCATGAAAGAAAAATCTCAGTGAATAGCCAGCTCCGTACCCCTACTCTGAAGGACTGAAAAGTTAGTGCATTTGAAATGCAGAATAGTTTGCTTTGATAAAGCTTTTCTGTGTCCAATGTCTTTATTTGTGAACCTCAGAAACAAAACCAGTTAATGTTAACTTTGAGTAATGTTCGTGTTCAAAAAAAAAAAAAAAAAAAAAAAAAAAAAAAAAAAGTTATATAAATTGTGCTGATTTACTTTTTCTCCCAATGGGGGAGGGACAGTGCCTTATGCAAAGACAGCTGTTTCGATCTTGAGAAGATCTCATCAGTTTGCATGATTGGCCTGCAAATTGACTGTCCAGTGGATGGCCAACCTGAGCAAAAAAGACATTCTACAAGAGAATGGTGTCCTCTCTGCATCAAATCGAAAATCCACAATAAAAGCAAACCAGCACAAAGTTAAACCAGAAATAGTAAAAATCTTATGAAAATCTTATGTAAAATGAACAAAATAATAATGTTCTGAAATTTTAATTTCAAAACCTAATAGACATGACTAGGGAGGGCTAACTACTGAGATGGTATCCAAATTAAGGATAAAAATAGCATGAAAGAAAAATCTCAGTGAATAGCCAGCTCCGTACCCCTACTCTGAAGGACTGAAAAGTTAGTGCATTTGAAATGCAGAATAGTTTGCTTTGATAAAGCTTTTCTGTGTCCAATGTCTTTATTTGTGAACCTCAGAAACAAAACCAGTTAATGTTAACTTTGAGTAATGTTCGTGTTCCAAAAAAAAAAAATTAAAAAAATAAAAATAAAAAGTTATATAAATTGTGCTGATCTACTTTTTCTCCCAATGGGGGAGGGACAGTGCCTTATGCAAAGACAGCTGTTTCGATCTTGAGAAGATCTCATCAGTTTGCATGATTGGCCTGCAAATTGACTGTCCAGTGGATGGCCAACCTGAGCAAAAAAGACATTCTACAAGAGAATGGTGTCCTCTCTGCATCAAATCGAAAATCCACAATAAAAGCAAACCAGCACAAAGTTAAACCAGAAATAGTAAAAATCTTATGAAAATCTTATGTAAAATGAACAAAATAATAATGTTCTGAAATTTTAATTTCAAAACCTAATAGACATGACTAGGGAGGGCTAACTACTGAGATGGTATCCAAATTAAGGATAAAAATAGCATGAAAGAAAAATCTCAGTGAATAGCCAGCTCCGTACCCCTACTCTGAAGGACTGAAAAGTTAGTGCATTTGAAATGCAGAATAGTTTGCTTTGATAAAGCTTTTCTGTGTCCAATGTCTTTATTTGTGAACCTCAGAAACAAAACCAGTTAATGTTAACTTTGAGTAATGTTCGTGTTCAAAAAAAAAAAAAAAAAAAAAAAAAAAAATTAAAAAAAAAAATATAAATTGTGCTGATTTACTTTTTCTCCCAATGGGGGAGGGACAGTGCCTTATGCAAAGACAGCTGTTTCGATCTTGAGAAGATCTCATCAGTTTGCATGATTGGCCTGCAAATTGACTGTCCAGTGGATGGCCAACCTGAGCAAAAAAGACATTCTACAAGAGAATGGTGTCCTCTCTGCATCAAATCGAAAATCCACAATAAAAGCAAACCAGCACAAAGTTAAACCAGAACTAGTAAAAATCTTATGAAAATCTTATGTAAAATGAACAAAATAATAATGTTCTGAAATTTTAATTTCAAAACCTAATAGACATGACTAGGGAGGGCTAACTACTGAGATGGTATCCAAATTAAGGATAAAAATAGCATGAAAGAAAAATCTCAGTGAATAGCCAGCTCCGTACCCCTACTCTGAAGGACTGAAAAGTTAGTGCATTTGAAATGCAGAATAGTTTGCTTTGATAAAGCTTTTCTGTGTCCAATGTCTTTATTTGTGAACCTCAGAAACAAAACCAGTTAATGTTAACTTTGCGTAATGTTCGTGTTCCAAAAAAAAAAAAAAAAAAAAAAAAATTTTTTTTTTTTTTTTAAAGTTATATAAATTGTGCTGATTTACTTTTTCTCCCAATGGGGGAGGGACAGTGCCTTATGCAAAGACAGCTGTTTCGATCTTGAGAAGATCTCATCAGTTTGCATGATTGGCCTGCAAATTGACTGTCCAGTGGATGGCCAACCTGAGCAAAAAAGACATTCTACAAGAGAATGGTGTCCTCTCTGCATCAAATCGAAAATCCACAATAAAAGCAAACCAGCACAAAGTTAAACCAGAAATAGTAAAAATCTTATGAAAATCTTATGTAAAATGAACAAAATAATAATGTTCTGAAATTTTAATTTCAAAACCTAATAGACATGACTAGGGAGGGCTAACTACTGAGATGGTATCCAAATTAAGGATAAAAATAGCATGAAAGAAAAATCTCAGTGAATAGCCAGCTCCGTACCCCTACTCTGAAGGACTGAAAAGTTAGTGCATTTGAAATGCAGAATAGTTTGCTTTGATAAAGCTTTTCTGTGTCCAATGTCTTTATTTGTGAACCTCAGAAACAAAACCAGTTCATGTTAACTTTGAGTAATGTTCGTGTTCAAAAAAAAAAAAAAAAAAAAAAAAAAAAAAAAAGTTATATAAATTGTGCTGATTTACTTTTTCTCCCAATGGGGGAGGGACAGTGCCTTATGCAAAGACAGCTGTTTCGATCTTGAGAAGATCTCATCAGTTTGCATGATTGGCCTGCAAATTGACTGTCCAGTGGATGGCCAACCTGAGCAAAAAAGACATTCTACAAGAGAATGGTGTCCTCTCTGCATCAAATCGAAAATCCACAATAAAAGCAAACCAGCACAAAGTTAAACCAGAAATAGTAAAAATCTTATGAAAATCTTATGTAAAATGAACAAAATAATAATGTTCTGAAATTTTAATTTCAAAACCTAATAGACATGACTAGGGAGGGCTAACTACTGAGATGGTATCCAAATTAAGGATAAAAATAGCATGAAAGAAAAATCTCAGTGAATAGCCAGCTCCGTACCCCTACTCTGAAGGACTGAAAAGTTAGTGCATTTGAAATGCAGAATAGTTTGCTTTGATAAAGCTTTTCTGTGTCCAATGTCTTTATTTGTGAACCTCAGAAACAAAACCAGTTCATGTTAACTTTGAGTAATGTTCGTGTTCAAAAAAAAAAAAAAAAATAAAAAATTAAAAAGTTATATAAATTGTGCTGATTTACTTTTTCTCCCAATGGGGGAGGGACAGTGCCTTATGCAAAGACAGCTGTTTCGATCTTGAGAAGATCTCATCAGTTTGCATGATTGGCCTGCAAATTGACTGTCCAGTGGATGGCCAACCTGAGCAAAAAAGACATTCTACAAGAGAATGGTGTCCTCTCTGCATCAAATCGAAAATCCACAATAAAAGCAAACCAGCACAAAGTTAAACCAGAAATAGTAAAAATCTTATGAAAATCTTATGTAAAATGAACAAAATAATAATGTTCTGAAATTTTAATTTCAAAACCTAATAGACATGACTAGGGAGGGCTAACTACTGAGATGGTATCCAAATTAAGGATAAAAATAGCATGAAAGAAAAATCTCAGTGAATAGCCAGCTCCGTACCCCTACTCTGAAGGACTGAAAAGTTAGTGCATTTGAAATGCAGAATAGTTTGCTTTGATAAAGCTTTTCTGTGTCCAATGTCTTTATTTGTGAACCTCAGAAACAAAACCAGTTAATGTTAACTTTGAGTAATGTTCGTGTTCAAAAAAAAAAAAAAAAAAAAAAAAAAAAAAAAAGTTATATAAATTGTGCTGATTTACTTTTTCTCCCAATGGGGGAGGGACAGTGCCTTATGCAAAGACAGCTGTTTCGATCTTGAGAAGATCTCATCAGTTTGCATGATTGGCCTGCAAATTGACTGTCCAGTGGATGGCCAACCTGAGCAAAAAAGACATTCTACAAGAGAATGGTGTCCTCTCTGCATCAAATCGAAAATCCACAATAAAAGCAAACCAGCACAAAGTTAAACCAGAAATAGTAAAAATCTTATGAAAATCTTATGTAAAATGAACAAAATAATAATGTTCTGAAATTTTAATTTCAAAACCTAATAGACATGACTAGGGAGGGCTAACTACTGAGATGGTATCCAAATTAAGGATAAAAATAGCATGAAAGAAAAATCTCAGTGAATAGCCAGCTCCGTACCCCTACTCTGAAGGACTGAAAAGTTAGTGCATTTGAAATGCAGAATAGTTTGCTTTGATAAAGCTTTTCTGTGTCCAATGTCTTTATTTGTGAACCTCAGAAACAAAACCAGTTAATGTTAACTTTGAGTAATGTTCGTGTTCAAAAAAAAAAAAAAAAATAAAAAATTTTTTTTTTTTTTTTTTTAAAAAAAGTTATATAAATTGTGCTGATTTACTTTTTCTCCCAATGGGGGAGGGACAGTGCCTTATGCAAAGACAGCTGTTTCGATCTTGAGAAGATCTCATCAGTTTGCATGATTGGCCTGCAAATTGACTGTCCAGTGGATGGCCAACCTGAGCAAAAAAGACATTCTACAAGAGAATGGTGTCCTCTCTGCATCAAATCGAAAATCCACAATAAAAGCAAACCAGCACAAAGTTAAACCAGAAATAGTAAAAATCTTATGAAAATCTTATGTAAAATGAACAAAATAATAATGTTCTGAAATTTTAATTTCAAAACCTAATAGACATGACTAGGGAGGGCTAACTACTGAGATGGTATCCAAATTAAGGATAAAAATAGCATGAAAGAAAAATCTCAGTGAATAGCCAGCTCCGTACCCCTACTCTGAAGGACTGAAAAGTTAGTGCATTTGAAATGCAGAATAGTTTGCTTTGATAAAGCTTTTCTGTGTCCAATGTCTTTATTTGTGAACCTCAGAAACAAAACCAGTTAATGTTAACTTTGAGTAATGTTCGTGTTCAAAAAAAAAAAAAAAAAAATTAAAAAATTTTTTTTTTTTTTTTTTTAAAAAGTTATATAAATTGTGCTGATTTACTTTTTCTCCCAATGGGGGAGGGACAGTGCCTTATGCAAAGACAGCTGTTTCGATCTTGAGAAGATCTCATCAGTTTGCATGATTGGCCTGCAAATTGACTGTCCAGTGGATGGCCAACCTGAGCAAAAAAGACATTCTACAAGAGAATGGTGTCCTCTCTGCATCAAATCGAAAATCCACAATAAAAGCAAACCAGCACAAAGTTAAACCAGAAATAGTAAAAATCTTATGAAAATCTTATGTAAAATGAACAAAATAATAATGTTCTGAAATTTTAATTTCAAAACCTAATAGACATGACTAGGGAGGGCTAACTACTGAGATGGTATCCAAATTAAGGATAAAAATAGCATGAAAGAAAAATCTCAGTGAATAGCCAGCTCCGTACCCCTACTCTGAAGGACTGAAAAGTTAGTGCATTTGAAATGCAGAATAGTTTGCTTTGATAAAGCTTTTCTGTGTCCAATGTCTTTATTTGTGAACCTCAGAAACAAAACCAGTTAATGTTAACTTTGAGTAATGTTCGTGTTCAAAAAAAAAAAAAAAAAAAATAAAAAAAAAAATTAAAAAATTAAAAAGTTATATAAATTGTGCTGATTTACTTTTTCTCCCAATGGGGGAGGGACAGTGCCTTATGCAAAGACAGCTGTTTCGATCTTGAGAAGATCTCATCAGTTTGCATGATTGGCCTGCAAATTGACTGTCCAGTGGATGGCCAACCTGAGCAAAAAAGACATTCTACAAGAGAATGGTGTCCTCTCTGCATCAAATCGAAAATCCACAATAAAAGCAAACCAGCACAAAGTTAAACCAGAACTAGTAAAAATCTTATGAAAATCTTATGTAATCTTCAGAGTAGGGGTACGGAGCTGGCTATTCACTGAGATTTTTCTTTCATGCTATTTTTATCCTTAATTTGGATACCATCTCAGTAGTTAGCCCTCTTTTACATAAGATTTTCATAAGATTTTTACTATTTCTGGTTTAACTTTGTGCTGGTTTGCTTTTATTGTGGATTTTCGATTTGATGCAGAGAGGACACCATTCTCTTGTAGAATGTCTTTTTTGCTCAGGTTGGCCATCCACTGGACAGTCAATTTGCAGGCCAATCATGCAAACTGATGAGATCTTCTCAAGATCGAAACAGCTGTCTTTGCATAAGGCACTGTCCCTCCCCCATTGGGAGAAAAAGTAAATCAGCACAATTTATATAACTTTTTAATTTTTTAAAATTTTTATTTTATTTTTTGAACACGAACATTACTCAAAGTTAACATTAACTGTCTTTGTTTCTGAGGTTCACAAATAAAGACATTGGACACAGAAAAGCTTTATCAAAGCAAACTATATATATATATATATATATATAAAATAAGTCATTAAAACACACTTTGTTGTTTCATTCTTTTCACAGTGAGATGCAATCTGGAGTG
>CM065713.1:26235664-26240664 GCA_017654935.2 Phymorhynchus buccinoides | reverse complement strand
CATGCTAATAGCATAGTCAGTCTAAACAAGGATGGATTGTAGTAATATTTTGTGGGTATATACTGCTGATTTGGCTGTCAATACTAGTTGGACAACAGAAGAAGACACGTTAGGAAGTGATCATTTTCCTATTGTTGTTAAATTAAATGAACAAATCGTTGATGAAGAGGAAGAATTTGAAGATATAATACCTAAGTTCTTGTATAATAGTGCAAATTGGAGTCTATATGAGTCAACACTTCTATCTATAGATCGTAGCACTATTGAACACGAAGATACTGACGTGTTTTATGAGAACTTTAGAAGAGCCGTTTTGTCTGCAGCTGAAAAATCAATGCCAAAATGCAAAAGCTTTATAGATCAGAAATACCGAGGAAATAGTTGGTGGAATGAAGATTGTGCAGAGGCAGTAACTAGTAAAAAGAAAACATATAAAACATGGCTGAAAGATAGAAATGAGGAAAACTTTATTGAAATGAAACGTGCTAAAAACCACAGTAACAGGGTTGTTGCAAAAGCGAAACGTCACTATTTTACTCATTTCTGTCATTCAGAAATATCTACGTCTAAGGACATGCACAGAGTCTGGAAAAAGGTAAAGGAATTAAAAAACAAGTGTCACCTACCATCGTATCCTATTAAATTAGAAAACTGTGCTGTTCCCACATCATCAGAAAAAGCAGAAGCATTTGTACAAACATTTTCAAAAAATAATTCATCATCAAGACTTAATTCAGATATAAAGAACTACAGAAAACAACAAGAAGAAAAATCTAGTTATTGTGATCCAACACCGGATCCAAATCATTACTTAAATTCATCTATTACATTTGAAGAATTTAATGAAACACTAGAGTCATTCTCTTCTAATAAAACTGCTGTTGGTTTAGATGGCATTTCATATCAGTTGCTATGCCACTTACCTTTGTGTTGGAAGCAATTACTCCACTCTTTTTACCAAAAATGTTGGTTAAATGGAACTCTCCCTACTTTCTGGAAGAGGACAGTTGTAATACCGATTCCAAAACAAGGTAAACCTAGGTCTGCAATTGACAGTTATCGACCAATAGCACTAACTTCTCAAGTTGGCAAGATATTAGAAAAAATAGTTGAAAAACGCATTCTACATTATTGTGAAAAGAATCATATCATCCCCCACAATCAAGCAGGGTTTAGAAAAGGTAGAAGTACGACCGATTACCTTGTTAAACTTACGAGTCATGTTAAAAAAAACAATTTGCTTGTAGAAAAAGTACACTAGCCACTTTTTTCGACATTAGAAAAGCGTATGATAGTGTGTGGCATGCTCGTTTACTTTATAAGTTGAAAAATATTGGGATAAGTGGGGTAACGTATCAGTTTATTAAATGTTTCTTATCCGGAAGATCAATGTGTACTAGAGTTGGTAAATGCTATTCTTCATTTCAATATATTGATATTGGAATCCCTCAAGGTTCTATTATTGCCCCAGTTCTTTTTACAATTTTTATTCATGATCTTCCTAAAGTACCATCTAAAAATATACATTTAGTGCAATATGCAGACGATATTGCAATTTGGATGAATACAAATATTAAAAAACAAACAAATAAGAGAACGATAACATATGTGCAAAAACTATATCAAATTGAAATAGATAAACTAGATAAATATATGAAAGAAAATGGGCTAGAACTTTCTGGAGAAAAGACACAATTGATGTTATTTAACAATGGTAAAAATCCAAAATGTTTGCCACAACTTGTATTAGAAGATAAAACTCTTCAATATTCCAAAAATGTAAAATTCTTAGGTGTCAATTTCACTCCTAAATTAAACTGGCGCTGCCATATCGAGCACCTTATAAACAAAGCAAGACAACGGCTAACTTTATTGAAAATAATTAGTGCACAGTCATGGGGTCAAGATACTCAAACACTCATACATCTTGCTACCAGCCTGGTTCGAGCAAAACTGACTTATGGGCAGGAAGTTTATTTTTCGTCTTCTCAGACATTACTAAAACGGTTACAAAGTATAGACAGTAAAGCTATCAAAGTAGCACTGGGTGTACCAGTACATACAAATACGTTTAATACATATAGAGAAGCTAATTTGTTGTCACTTGACGATCAACGTAAACTAGACACTGCCAAGTATGTGACTAGAAGTCTTTCAGTATCTAATTCAGTGACAAATGAAATATTTCTTGATTCAAGAAAGGATTTTCCCAAAAGGGCACAGAATCTTTCTTACATTCAGCCCATTAAAAATTATACAGATGATTTATTTAGGAAATGTGAGATCGATATTTCATTGATTTCAAGTACACCAACCATGCCTATTGTTCCTCACTGGGAGCATAATTCTGCAAAAATTGATATAGATTATACTACTCTGAAAAAAGACGATAACATCAATTTAATATCAGTAGAAGCAAAAGAACACCTCGAAAATACATATCCACATAATCTTAAGATTTACACAGATGGCTCGGTTTTAGAATCCTATACAGGAGCTGGATTTGTGATCCCTGATTTAAAAGTCAGAAAATCATTTTGTTTAGGAAAAGACTTTTCTGTATATACTGCAGAACTTTATGCAATTCTAATGGCACTATCCTGGATAGCTGATATGGATATTGCAATTTATAGTATTTTACTTTGTGTTGACTCGAAATCTGTTCTTTATAGTTTACAAAACTGGAATGCAAACACCAGAAGAGATTTAATTTTTGATGTAAAATATCTAATACATTCTATTATATTTAACGGAATTAACGTAGAATTTTGCTGGATTCCATCGCACTGTGGTATCATTGGGAATGAACTAGCTGATAAATTAGCGAAAGAAGGTGCTAGTAGAAAATCGTCAGATTGTTCAATAAAACTAGAAAAACACGAAATAAATTCAATGTTAGAAAATAGTATATATAATGAAAAGCTTCCTTCAAAATCTAAGATATTATTATGTTCAAGATCTTTATCTAGCCTTATCTACAAAATTCGATTAAACTCGTGGAGGACCAAATTTTCTAAAGATGTAGAATGCGATTGTGGTCTCCCAATATCAGTTCAACACATTATTTTAGAATGTCCATTATTATCATTGTTATACAAACTATATGGGATACAAGTGGCACAAATTGGAACTTTAAAAGATGTAGTTTACAGTCATGAAATGATCAAAATTGCTACAGTCATATCCAGCTCTGGAATTGCAAGATTACTTTAGTTCATGAGTTAATTAACTTTAATTTTGTTTTCTTTTTCACTTTTTTATTTATTTGTTGTTATTAATTTGCTAGGGATTTGTTGCACACGCACTCATATTCACATACACACACGCGCGCGCGCGCACACGCACACACACTTTTTTTTCTTTTTTTTTTTTCCCCCTCCCCCCCCCCCCCCCCCAAGTCTAATATCACCATTGTGTGAACAGACTTTAAATTAAATCAATCAATCAAATCAAATCATCAGTATTAAACTGTTCCTGTTCAACACCGAGATTGATTTCAGGATCATTGAAATCGCTACATTCGGTTGTATGAAAGGAGTTCGATTGAAATACTTCCGAGAAGTGACGAAACCACTCGTCTTTAGTAATAGAGTTATTTGTTAAAGTATTAGCATTAAAAGATTTGACTTTACTCCCAATCTCTTTTCCGTTATTGAAATTGTTATGCAGAGACTGCACGACCCTTTCACGATGAGCCTTTTGACAAATCCTTAACAATTCCTTATATTCTGTTCGCTTTTGATTATATTGTTCTCTTATTTCTTCTTCTTCAAATAAAACGCTATTAATGTTATCTTCATCTGCGTTGGTCTCTTCAGAGTTTTTACACCCTGACATTGTCTTATTATGTGTTGTACCAACATTGCATACTTTTCTTAAGTCTTGTTGAAGCTCACGTCTAGCGTCCTTACAATCAAGGTCGAACCAAGCATCTGCCTTATCTTTACCAATTACAATTGTTTTCATCATACAATAGCTTGCATTTAATAGCGCCTCGTTAAAACAAGTAACAGCCTCGTCAATGTCATGATCATTAATGTGAAATCATATGTAGACAGCAAGAGAGAGAGAGAGAGAGAGAGAGAGAGAGAGAGAGAGAGAGAGAGAGAGAGAGAGAGAGAGAGAGAGAGAGAGAGAGAGAGAGAGAGAGAGAGAGAGAGAGAGAGAGAGAGAGAGAAGTCGAAGTCGAAGTCGAAAGTTTTAATGAATAGGCCTTTCTGCCCGTATCATATGGAGGGGTGGGGAAGGGGAACTCAGTGAATCAAAATAACAGTTCTAACAAAATCATACATCCATTGAAAATCCAAACACAACCATGCAGCAAAAAGCACACATACAATAATAAATAAATAAATAAATAAATAAATAAATAAATAAATAAATAAATAAATGAATAAATTAATTAAATAAATAAATTAAATATGCATTACTTGCAAAAACTATTAAACAATCAATTCATGCAACACATTGAAGCACAATATTCACCAACCCATCAGCAACAAACAGCTTTCGAACTGCTCAGAATATTACATAATGAATCGATGAGCTGTAAATAAGTAAATGTTACTGTAAGTCAATCTGTCATTGTTAATCCCTTAATTTTTCAATCAATGAGGAATTACTAATAATCATCTGAAATATAAATCAAACTACAGTTACTACTAGCCATCTAATATATAAATCAAAGGAGTGAGTCAGCATTGAGAACTAGCCAGAAAATCAATATAATAGACAACCGACAAACCGATCATTATGTGACAAATAAATGGATCAAACATTAAGATTATCAACTAACTAGTCAGATCAAAAGGTAGACCAAGAACTAGCAAAATAATTAAAGTACACATTGTTACGCTGTGTACATACACTTTCTATAAGGGAAGGTGGGGGGTGGGGGGTGTTTGACAAACAGGATCATCAAACACACAAAATAAATGTAGGTTTAGCACTAACAAATTCAAGCGAGTATATGCACGTCCACTTTGCATAACATGTATTAG
>CM065713.1:26213164-26225664 GCA_017654935.2 Phymorhynchus buccinoides | reverse complement strand
CCTTTATGTTGTTTGTTTTGCTCCATGTGTGAGTGTGTGTGGGTGGGGGGGGTGGGGGGGGGGGGGGGGCGCGTCGTTCAGTTCCCCGTATGGAGGCACGAGGCATCCATCCACTGCCACGGTGTTTCGATACCCCCCAACCCCTTCCTTTATATTGTTTTTCTTTGCTCCGTGTGTGAGTGTGTGTGTGGGGGAGGAGGGGGGGCATGCGTGTGTTTGTATATGTGTATTGTTTGAAAGAGGAAGTGTTCTCTCTGTGTGTGTCTATGTCTCGGTCGGTCTGTCTGTCTGCCTGCCTGTCTGTCTGTCTCTCTGTCTGTCTGTCTCTCTCTCTCTCTCTCTCTCTCTCTCTCTCTCTCTCTCTCTCTCTCTCTCTCTCTCTCTCTCTCTCTCTCTCTCTCTCTCTCTCTCTCTCTCTCTCTCTCTCTCTCTCTCTCTCTCTCTCTCTCTCTCTCTCTCTCTCTCTCTCTCTGCAATCACACACCCACACACACCCCTGCCACCCCAGCCTCTCTCAGCTCCTTGTATCTCGATATAGTCAACGAAATTCGTTATATAGACGGACAGACAGACAGACACACAAGCAGACAAAACAGACAGTCACACCAGCAAACAGACAGACAAACAGACACAAACGGACACACAAGCAAACAGACAGACACACAAGCAAACAGACAGACACACAACAGACACAAACGGACACACAAACAGGCAGAGAGACAGACAGACGCACAAGCAAACAGACAGACAAACAAACATACGGACAAACACACAAACAGAAAGACACACTCACAAGCAATCGGACAGACAGAGAGACACATAAGCAAAAAGACAGACAGACAGACACACAAACAAATAGACTCATAAGCAAACGGACACACGGACAGACAAACAAGCAAAGAGACACACAAGCCAAATGATAGACAGACACACAGACAGAGTAAAAACAACTTCAACCTCCTCACTGAGGGTGATAGAAGTGATGTGTGTGAATACGAAGGGGGACAACTGGTGATATAAATGATGTGTATGAATACGAAGGGGAACAACTGGTGATAGAAGTGATGTGTATGAATACGAAGGGGAACAACTGGTGATAGAAGTGATGTGTATGAATACGAAGGGGGACAACTGGTGATAGAAGTGATGTGTATGAATACGAAGGGGGACAACTGGTGATATAAATGATGTGTATGAATACGAAGGGGGACAACTGGTGATATAAATGATGTGTATGAATACGAAGGGGGACAACTGGTGATATAAATGATGTGTATGAATACGAAGGGGAACAACTGGTGATAGAAGTGATGTGTATGAATACGAAGGGGGACAACTGGTGATAGAAGTGATGTGTATGAATACGAAGGGGGACAACTGGTGATAGAAGTGATGTGTATGAATACGAAGGGGGACAACTGGTGATAGAAATGATGTGTATGAATACGAAGGGGGACAACTGGTGATAGAAATGATGTGTATGAATACGAAGGGGGACAACTGGTGATAGAAGTGATGTGTGTGAATACGAAGGGGGACAACTGGTGATAGAAGTGATGTGTATGAATACGAAGGGGGACAACTGGTGATAGAAATGATGTGTGGTGAATGATGTGTATGAATACGAAGGGGGACAACTGGTGATAGAAATGATGTGTATGAATACGAAGGGGGACAACTGGTGATATAAATGATGTGTATGAATACGAAGGGGGACAACTGGTGATAGAAGTGATGTGTATGAATACGAAGGGGGACAACTGGTGATAGAAATGATGTGTATGAATACGAAGGGGGACAACTGGTGATAGAAATGATGTGTATGAATACGAAGGGGGACAACTGGTGATAGAAATGATGTGTATGAATACGAAGGGGGACAACTGGTGATAGAAATGATGTGTATGAATACGAAGGGGGACAACTGGTGATATAAATGATGTGTGTGAATACGAAGGGGGACAACTGGTGATATAAATGATGTGTATGAATACGAAGGGGGACAACTGGTGATAGAAATTATGTGTATGAATACGAAGGGGGACAACTGGTGATAGAAATGATGTGTATGAATACGAAGGGGGACAACTGGTGATAGAAATTATGTGTATGAATACGAAGGGGGACAACTGGTGATATAAATGATGTGTATGAATACGAAGGGGGACAACTGGTGATATAAATGATGTGTATGAATACGAAGGGGGACAACTGGTGATAGAAATGATGTGTATGAATACGAAGGGGGACAACTGGTGATATAAATGATGTGTGTGAATACGAAGGGGGACAACTGGTGATATAAATTATGTGTATGAATACGAAGGGGGACAACTGGTGATATAAATGATGTGTATGAATACGAAGGGGGACAACTGGTGATATAAATGATGTGTATGAATACGAAGGGGGACAACTGGTGATATAAATTATGTGTATGAATACGAAGGGGGCAACTGGTGATATAAATTATGTGTATGAATACGAAGGGGGACAACTGGTGATATAAATTATGTGTATGAATACGAAGGGGGACAACTGGTGATATAAATGATGTGTATGAATTACGAAAGGGGGACAAATGGTGATAGAAAATCAGATAACTGTGACACAACAGGAAGAGTTATTGGTATTCCTCGTAATAAGGGTCAAGAGTTATTTCCCTTTCACAACCCACTGAGAATGAGAGGCTTGAGAGGGGCTGGGGCGGGGGGGGGGGGGGGGGGGGGGCTGATATTGCTGATATTTTCATTCATATATTTTCATTCTAACTGGGTACTGTAAGGTAAGGTTCCCCATCAGTCTTAGAACAATGGTGTTCCTGGGGAGCAGGGGGGGGGGGGGGGGGGGGGTTGTTTACTGGCTGATATTTTCATTCATAACTGGGTACTGTAAGGTAAGGTTCTCCATCAGTCTTAGAACAATGGTGTTCCTGGGGAGCAGGGGGGGGGGGGGGAGTGTTTACTGGCTGATATTTTCATTCATAACTGGGTACTGTAAGGTAAGGTTCTCCATCAGTCTTAGAACAATGGTGTTCCTGGGGGAGCAGGGGGGGGGGTGGGGGTGTTTACTGGCTGATATTTTCATTCATAACTGGGTACTGTAAGGTAAGGTTCTCCATCAGTCTTAGAACAATGGTGTTCCTGGGGAGCAGGGGGGGGGGGGGGTGTGTTACTGGCTGATATTATCATTCATAACTGGGTACTGTAAGGTAAGGTTCTCCATCAGTCTTAGAACAATGGTGTTCCTGGGGAGCAGGGGGGGGGGGGGGGTGTTTACTGGCTGATATTTTCATTCATAACTGGGTACTGTAAGGTAAGGTTCTCCATCAGTCTTAGAACAATGGTGTTCCTGGGGAGCAGGGGGGGGGGGGGGGGGGTTACTGGCTGATATTATCATTCATAACTGGGTACTGTAAGGTAAGGTTCTCCATCAGTCTTAGAACAATGGTGTTCCTGGGGAGCAGGGGGGGGGGGGTTTGTTTACTGGCTGATATTTTCATTCATAACTGGGTACTGTAAGGTAAGGTTCTCCATCAGTCTTAGAACAATGGTGTTCCTGGGGAGCAGGGGAGGGGGGGTTACTGGCTGATATTATCATTCATAACTGGGTACTATAAGGTAAGGTTCTCCATCAGTCTTAGAACAATGGTGTTCCTGGGGAGCAGGGTGGGGGGGGGGGGGGTGTTTACTGGCTGATATTTTCATTCATAAACTGTGTGCTATAAGGTAAGGTTCTCCGTCATTCTTAGAACAATGGCTAGTATTTTCATTCATAAACTCTTGTACAGAATGAAGCTGCTGCAGAGGTGGCTACATTGTGCATTCCATAGTAAGGGTTCATTATTGAAAGTCCGTTTAACGTCCTCCGGCATGGAACAGGTACATGTAGGTCATTCTTAACTACAAAGATAGTGGGACGATCCTGGAGGTACTGCAATAGCAGGAGAAAGTCCTCTGTGTGTTTTTAAAAAAACAAGAATACTCAAGATTGATATAAGTGTATTTGATGTAAAGGTTCATGCATAGGTCTGTTAGTAACTGAGAAACGTGTGCATGCACCAGTCATTGGAAAATATATTGTAAACATTATTGACTTTAACAATGTGTGTGTGTGTGTGTGTGTGTGTGTGTGTGTGTGTGTGTGTGTGTGTGTGTGTGTCTGTGTCTGTGTGTGTGTGTGTGTGTGTGTGTGTGTGTGTGTGTGTGTATTAGTATTAGGTACTTTATAGTCACAGAGGCGTCTCTGTGAAATTCGGGTTGCTCCCACCTGGAGAGCGCGTCGCAGCCAGAGGCGCGCCACCCAATGTTTTATTATTTTATTTTTTTTGCATGCGATTTTTTTCACTGATGAGGGGGGGGGGGGGTAGTAATTTTTTTTACCAAATGACAACTGTATGTACTGTGTACTGTGTGTGTGTGTGTGTGTGTGTGTTTATGTGGGGGGGGGGGGGGGGAGGTGCGTGTGGGTTGTTGCACATTTAGTGGAGTCAATACAGATTTCATTTCTTAATATTTGTTTTTAAAATGCAGAATAATAAGTTCGTTTGTCTCCAACACCCCATCACGACTAAGAAGAACAAACAACACACACATACACACACACACACATGCACGCGCACGCACCCTAGCACACACGCGTACATGCGCACTGCAGTACATACAGGCATAACTGCACAATCACAAACCCGCATAATGTTTTTGTGTTTATTCATTCATTTACTTTTGTTTGTCTAACATCACCATGGTGTGACTACAACCTACACACACGCCACAACTTCCCATCGAAACCAAACCTCAACATCTCTTGAAAACTTCTTCAGCAAGCAGGGGGAGGGGGGGGCACATTTTCCAGCCAAGAAATCCTTCCACCCTATCGCAGGACGCTGTACCTTCTATAAGGTACATCCTGGGGTACAGAGAGGGGTGGGGTGGGGTGTCCAGAAACTCCTTTCACGGCCTACCTTGGCTTCAAACACTCAAACACCATTCGTGGGGCACTACATTGGCATGTAATTGATTAGTAAGCCAAACATAGAGTCATGTTGGTACTTTTCACCCTTCTATAAGGTACATCCTGGGGTACAGAGAGGGGTGGGGTGGGGTGTGTCCGGAAACTCCTTTCACGGCCTACCTTAGCTTCAAACAATCAGACCATTCGTGGGGCGCTACGTTGGCATTTTATTGATGATTAAGCCAAAAATCGAGTCATGTTGGTACTTTTCACCCTTCTATAAGATACATCTTAGGGTACAGGCGGGGTGGGTTCCGAAAAACCTGTACCCCCCCCCCCCCCCCCCCCCCCCCCCCCTTACCAATCCTCCCCTGCATGTTCACCCATCAACAAGCTGAAGTAAAACTACAGATTATTTAAAAAAATAATCGTCCAGTTACAACTGCAACATTGCTTTCCTTGAAATGTGTGGTTGTATTGAACCTCAGAATACACGTGGTATGAGCCTAGGTTGCAGACAAAAAATAATTGAATAAATAATTTTTTTTTAAACTTGCGGACTAAAAAAAGCGTGTGTAATATAGACTAAAAAGAACCATATGGCATTAAATCAGAGAAACTATCTCTGATTAAATGCTACAAAAACAAAATGCATGTATGTCACTACACGACAAAAAAGACAGAAAATGAGCTCTCCATTCCCACCTTTATACATTCAAGATCAAAAGATAGAAGAAGTGACATCACATAACGTCTTAGGCGTTACTGTCGATAATGATTTATTATGGTCTGATCATATTTCTTATCTTGGCAAACGAATTTCAAAAAGGATAAATCAGTCGTCGCTATCCGACGCTAACCGTGTATCTACAACATTTGACAAAAATAGATTTTTTACTGAAACTCCTTCCAGTGACCTCACGCAGGTCTTCTATAAATATCTTGTGTCAGCGACCAATGAAAATGCTCAAATTTGTCACATGATACCACGGAAATAATCGTGTATGTGGCGGGTTGTTGCTGGTTTTGACGCGATAAGCGTGTAACTGGTCACGCTAATCGTGTAACTGCCGGCAGCTGTCGTATCTCCCATTGTCAGAACAATGCACTAACTTTTCTCCCCTTTAGTGAAGGCAGTTTCAGAAAGTTAAGTTTTTCTTCTTGTTTATACATGTTTTTTACTAATTTAGTGGCTCTTCTTTGGATCTTTTCCAAGGAAATACTTTGTCTTTTAAGAGCTGGAAACCATACTACATTACTCTGTTCAAGATGTGATCTGACTAATGCCTTATACAACTTCACAAATACTTCTTTATTAAAAAAAAAATCAAAAGACATTTGTATTAGTCCTAACATTTGTTTTGACTTTTTAATAACACTGTTTATGTGTTCATCAAAACTTAATGTGGCGTCAAAAGTTATACCCAAATCTTTTTCTTGTTCACTTTCTTCAATTTTATCAGTACTGTTATTAAGTTTCATGAAATATCCATGTTTTGGGTTACGTTTCCCGTAATGCAATACCTTACATATTTGTTCATTAAAATATAAGTTCCAAGTGTTTGACCACTCCTGTAAAGTGTATAAATATGCCTGTAATACATCTTTGTTATTAGAATTGTTGCATATTTTAGTATCGTCTGGATAGATCTTACAATCGCTACTTATGTTATCTGGTAGATCGTTTATGAATATTGCGAATAAGACAGGGCCTAATATGCTACCTTGGGGAATTTGCTTCCTCTGAATAAGACTTACCAACTCTAACCCGTTGAGTTCTTTGAGGCAAGAATCCTTTAATCCACTGTAATAATTCGCCTTCTATTCCATACACTGACAATGTAATTAGTAATCTCTCCTGCGGGACAGAGTCAAAAGCCTTTAATCCACTGCAATAATTCGCCTTCTATTCCATACGCTGACAATGTAATTAGTAATCTCTCCTGCGGGACAGAGTCAAAAGCCTTTAATCCACTGTAATAATTCGCCTTCTATTCCATACGCTGACAATGTAATTAGTAATCTCTCGTGCGGGACAGAGTCATAATCCTTTAATCCACTGTAATAAATCGCCTTCTATTCCATACGCTGACAATTTAATTAGTAATCTCTCGTGCGGGACAGAGTCAAAAGCCTTTAATCCACTGCCATAATTCGCCTTCTATTCCATACGCTGACAATGTAATTAGTAATCTCTCGTGCGGGACAGAGTCATAATCCTTTAATCCACTGTAATAATTCGCCTTCTATTCCATACGCTGACAATTTAATTAGTAATCTCTCGTGTGGGACAGAGTCATAATCCTTTAATCCACTGTAATAATTCGCCTTCTATTCCATACGCTGACAATTTAATTAGCAATCTCTCGTGCGGGACAGAGTCAAAATATAATAATAATATATATAATAATAACAGTACATTTATATAGCGCTTTACCTCAGATGAGCCCAAAGCGCTTTACAATCAATTATTCATCAACAGATAACAAAAACAAAAAAAACATTCAAGAGTGACACCAACCACCAACAGTGCATATACAAAGCAACTCTCTCTCTCTCTCTCTAACACACGCACACACACACGCACACACACACGCACACGCGCGCACACGCACACACACACACACACACACGCACACACGCACACACACACACACACAAACAAACACACAATTATTGACGCCAACTAGTTCATACCCCATTCGGTAAGTCACAGCAACTGAGCCGCATGGACTGACCACATACACCAACACACATACACAAACACCCTCACACACAACGTACGCACGCAGACAGACACACAGACACGCACACAAAAACACACACACATGCGTGCACACACAAACCACAAAACAAAAATACACACAAGCACACATTCATGCACACACACACACACACACACACACAACACACACACACACACACACACACACACACACACACACACACACACACACACACACACGCACCACAAAACACAGCACAAACCTCTTAAATCAATCTTCCCTCACGTGCACACAACGATAGACAACTGATCAAATATTTAGGGCGCAGCAGGAAAAAGGTGGGTTTTAAGAGAGGTTTTGAATGAGGAGACTGAGTTGGAGTGTCGGAGAGGAGAAGGCAGAGAATTCCAAAGAGATGGTGCTTGACAAGAAAAAGAACGTTGGCCAGCAGATTTGAGACGGATGGAGGGAATGGAAAGGAGACGAGAATCAGAAGACGAGCGTAGTTGGCGAGCTGGGACATAGAGATGAAGAAGATCAGAGAGATACTGGGGAGCTTGATCATTCAGTGACTTGAAGGCAAGGAGGATAATTTTGTAGTCAATACGTGATTGAACTGGGAGCCAATGTAGGGAACGAAGAACCGGAGTGATGTGATCGTACCTAGGGGAGCGAAAAGCCTTTAATCCACTGTAATAATTCGCCTTCTATTCCATACGCTGACAATGTAATTAGTAATCTCTCGTGCGGGACAGAGTCAAAAGCCTTTCTAAAGTCTAGATACAACACATATAAAGATTATCCATTGTCTAACATCTTAGTTAAATGTTCTGTTACCTATAGTAGCTGGGTAACACAAGATCTTTTATTCCTAAAACCATATTGACAGTCTGAATATAGATTATTGTCTTTGAAAAACTTAACAATAATTATTGTCACGTAAAATAGATTCCATTACTTTACATGTTACACAAGTGAGACTTACTGGTCTATAGTTACCTGGATCTGACCTTGACCCTTTTAAAAGTATAACGACAACTTCAGCTTTCTTCCAGCTTGTTCTGTTAAATAGTTTAATTAATGGTACACTAATCTCGCTTGCAAGTTCTTTCAATACTTTGGAAGGTATTTGGTCAGGACCTTGAGCCTGAGATACATCTAGTCATATAAGTTTCTTTGCTACTGTTTCTACTCTTATATTAACGTCTTTTAGTGTCTTACCATTTGATTTTTTTGTGTAGCTTTATTTACCCAAATTAGAAAGACATGTATTGTCCTCTCTCGTAAAAACACTGGAGAAAAAGTTATTTAATATGATTGCTTTTTCATCATCAGTTGTAGCTGTATCCCCATTTTCTTTTATAATGATCCAATTCCTGTCTGCAAAACTTTTTGCCGCCCTGACCTTGACCTTGGCGTATGACTTTGAAAACCGAAAACCGTTACGAGGCCATAACTTCCACACCGCAGGTCCTAGAGTCTTGAAACTTGGCATGGAGGTACTTTCGCTTATGGCCGTTCTGATGATGGCGTACCAATGAAGGTCAAGGTCAAGGTCAGGGAGATCGTTATGCCTTGAAAGTGGTAGGGGTCTAATAATTGCGGTTTTCTGTCCCACGCATATCTCCCAAACCGCTTCACCGAATCGTTTCCAATTTTGTGCGGTGGCGTGTCACCATGAGAGGAAGGCATCCGCGCATAAATTATTGCTGTTGTGACCTTCACCTTGGTGTATGAGCTTGAAAACCGAAAATATTGAATGGGCTATAACGTCCACACCGTTGGTCTTAGGGACTTCAAACTTTGGCTTACGGTTTTTCTGATGATTGCATACCGATCAAGGTCACGGTCAAGGTCATGGAGATCGGTAGGCCTTGAAAGTAGTAGGGGTCTAAAAATTGGGTTTTCAGCCACAAAAATAAAAATATAATATTTCACGGACCCAACGGAAACCGGTACTCAGAGTTACCAGTACTTGGCGTTACCTGTACTAGGCGTTACCGGTACTAGGCGTTACCAGTACGGGGCGTTGCGCTAGTCCTTTATAAAATAAAGTGTCTGAAGTCTGAAGTATGGAGCCCCACATGGCCGAAAGGCCAAAGAGGGCGTTAAACATTATTCCTGAATTTAAGTATGAAGTCTCTCTCTCTCTCTCGCTCTCTCTTATCTGTTTGTGAAGCCTGAAGTCTTGTGTGTGTGTGTATGTCTCGTCTCTCTCTCTCTCTCTCTCTCTTCTCTCTCTCTATCTCCTCTCTCTCTCTCCTCTCTCTCTCTCACTCTCTCTCTCTCTTGTTTCTGAAGCTGAGATCTCTCTCTCTCTCTCTCTCTCTCTCCTCTCTCTTCTCTCTCGTCTCTATCGTCATCTCTCTCTCTCTCTCTCTCTCTCTATTTCTCTCTCTCTCTCTCTGTGTTTCTGAAGCCTGAAGTCTATGTGTCTGTCTGTCTGTTTCTCTCTCTCTCATTCTCTCGCTCTCTCTCTTTCTGAAGCCTGAAGACTATGTGTCTGTCTGTCTCTTTCTCTCTCTCTCTCTCACTCTCTCGCGTCTCTCTCTTTCTGAAGCCTGAAGTCTATGTGTCTGTCTCTCTCCCTCCCGACTCTCTCTCTCTCTCTCCCTTCCTCTCCCCCCCCCCTCTCTCTTTATCTCTCTCTCTTTGATTCTCAAGCCTGAAGTCTCTGTGTCTCTGTTTTCTGTGAAAAAAATGGTGGCGCGCCTCTGGCTGCGACGCGCTCTCCAGGTTGGAGCAACCCGGATTTCACAGAGACGTCTCTGTCACTATTAAGTGCCAAGTACCAATACATTTCAAACATTTTCAAACTGGCTGACAGCAACGTTTTATTTATTGAAAAATAGTTTTCACTCATTGATCACACTTGAACATTACATTTGCACTAACACAAGACAAGTCAATACCAAGGGTATTTTATTATTTTAAAAATCATTCAGTTTAGGCACAGATGGAGCATCAAAACACATCGATATTCATCCATCAAATAAGCAGAAGTAAAACTGTACAGAGTATTAGAAACAATCGTCTAGTTAGAACTGCAACATTGCTTTCCTTGAAATGTGTGGTTGAGCCTCAGAATAGACGATTTTCGGAAAAAGAAAAAACTAGGGGAGAGCACTTCGTGAAAATTAGAGTTGCTTACCTCCATTACTCGATCAAATACCATAGCAACAATGCAACAATGGCGTCGAAGCTTGAAACCGCAGGATGCGAGTCAGCGACTTGCAAAAAAAAATTTAATAGAAAAATTAGGGGTGGCCAGTTCCCACAAACTGATAAAACTTGCAAAATGTGACGTAAAAATATAAATGACATAAATTTTAGAATGGCGCGCGGTGTTCTAAGTGATGTAATGCCTACTCAAACATACGAGGCGAGAGCTGGGGATCTACCTGGTGGTAGAGTAGCTTTCCCTGTTTGACCGATTGGATTAGGCAGGATCACTCCCACACATCATGAAATTATTCCCCTTAGTTATTTCCGAACAATTCTTATTGAGCCAAGCTTGTAGAAAACATTTTTACTTACACAATAATTTTTTTAAAAATAGCAAAACAGCTTGCAGACTGAACCAAAAGCTCATGTGCGAAACCTATGGACAAAAAAACCCATTATATAAGGAAATTGAACATAATGCTTGGATCGAAACTGTGGCAAGTGTTTGAAGATGACTCATATGGACGAAACGTTGTTCGTCGAATGTAACTACATGATCATGAAAGTATGCAAATATATTTTGAAAATACATTATACATCGCTCTCTATACCACCACACACACACACCACACACACATATATATACACGCACACACACAAACACACATGCACGCACGCACCGCGCGCACGCACACACGCACACACACGCACGCGGCCACACACACACACACACACTACACAGCTTCGAGCCCAGTTCTCCAGAATTAGTAGCAGTAGCCTCCTATGACTATATTGGAAGTTCATAGTCTGGACACTGTATTCCTTGCACACATAGTTTATAAACACTGTCATGAAACACTTTGTCAACACCTTATAAATTGAGAATAAAAACTTTATAAAAAAATAACAAGGAGCACAAGAATATAAACTCGTTATAAAACAAGAATAAACACTTTATAAGCAAAGAATACACACTTTATAAACACGAAGCTAAACACGAGGATAAACATTCATTAAACACGAGGATTAAACAAGTCGTACCTCGCCAACAGAAAAGCCAGAGTGCTGTAGATGCGTCACTGCGGCCGAAAGGTGCTGCTGCGCCAAGGGGTTCCACACATGGAGGAGTACTCTCGAGCCTACCTTATTTATACTCTTCATCAGCGACCTAGTACCAGAGCTGCAAGGGAGTCCATTGCAGCACTGTATGCAGACGACCTAGTACCAGAGCTGCCAAAGGGAGTCCACTGCAGCACTGTGTGCAGGACGACCTAGTTCCAGAGCTGCGCCAAAGGGGAGTCCATGCAGCACGGTGTGCAGACGACCCTTACCTAGTACCAGAGCTGCCAAAGGGAGTCCATGCAAGCACTCGGTGCAGAGACCTCCTAGTTCTCTGGTGCACAGAAGAGCGTGCTTCCACTGCAACGTACAGAATGCAGCTCGCACTGGATGAAGAAGTTGCAGGGTGGGCAGAAACATGGTGTGTGGACAATCAACAGGGAAAGACACAGCCACCCTCCTCTCGCTTTCTGCAAAGCCCATCCAGGGCAGACTGACCTTGGGAGAAAACCACTGAAAATTGAAGACCAGAAAACCTATCGGAGTTAACTGTTGACAAGAGAAGACCGGGAAGCAAACACATCACAAATGCAGAAG
>CM065713.1:26191279-26212664 GCA_017654935.2 Phymorhynchus buccinoides | reverse complement strand
GAGAAGGTGAGAAGAAGGTTGCAGAAAGGTCGCTTGTGAGAAAGAGAGAAGGTGCAGATAGGGTGAAGAAGAAAAGAAAGAAAGGTGAGGTGCTAAGAAGAAGGTGAAGAAAGAGAAGAAGGTGAGAAAGGTGAGAAGAAAGGTGAGAAAGGAGAAAGAAAGGTTAGATAGGTAGAAGGTGTAAGTAAGGTTGAGAAGGTTGGGCTAGAAAGGTGCTTGCAGAACGGTGCAGATAGGAGAATAAGAAGGTGGACCAGGTGAGATAGGGTGAAGAAAGGGTGTGAGAAGAAGAAGAAGGGGCAGAAGGTGCTAGAAGGTGAGAAAGGTGAAGAAGAGAAGTGTTGGAAGAATGTGAGTGAGGTGTGCACAGAACAGAAGGTGTGTTCCTGAGAAGGGTGAGAAGTAGAAGGTGAGGTGAGAAGTCAGAAGGTGCAGGAATAAGGTGTGGTGCTAGCAGAAGAAGGAGAAGAAGGTGCAAGGTGCAAAGGTGAAGAACAGAAGTAGAAAGAAGAAGAAAAGGTGGAAGGTGAGAAGGAGGAGCAGAACGTGCAGAAAGGTGAGAGGTGTGCTGAGGTGAAAGAAGAAGAAAAGAAGAAGAGAGAAGTGAGAAAGAAGAAGGTGAAGAAGGTGCTGCAGAAGGTGAGAAAGAAGGTGAGATAGGTGAAGATACGGTGACAGAAGGTGTGTCGTTGCTAGAAGGGTGAGAAGGTGAGAAAAGGTGAGAGGTGAGAAGAGAGGTGTAGAAGGTAAGAAAGAAGGTGAGAAGAAGGAGACAGAAGGTCAGAGAAAGGTAGACTAGGTGAGGAGAGAAAGAAGGTAGAAGGGGAAGAACGGCAGAAGAAGGGTGCTCAAAGAAGGTGAGAAAGAAGGTTGTGAGATGTAAAGGTGCTACGAAGGTTGAAGAAGTAGAAGAAGAAGGAGAAAAGAAGGTGAGTAGAAAGAAAGGTGACTTTGCAGAAGAGGTGAGAAGGAGAAGGTGAGAAAGAAGAAAGGTTGAAGAAGGAGATAAAGAAGGTTGTAGAAGGTGAGAAAAAGAAGGTGCAGAAGGTAAGAGCAGGTAAGAAGGTGAGAAGAAGGGTGAGGTGAAGAAGACGGTGTTTGCAAGAAGGTGAGAAGGGGAGACCGAGAAGGTGCTAAGAAGTGAGAGAAAAGAAGGTGCTAGAAGGTCGTGGAAAGAAAGAAGGAGAAGAAGTGTGTCGAGAAGAGAAAAAGAAGAAAGAATAGAAGGTGCTGATAGGACAGGGTGAAGGGACAGGAGACAGGTGAGGGTTACAAGAAGAGAAAGAAGAGAAGAGTGAGAAGGTGAAGAACAGGAGAAACGGTTGTGAGAAGGTGCTTAAGAAGGTGAGAAAGAAGAAAGGAAGAAAGAAGCAGAAGGTGGTAGAAAGGTGAAGAAGGTGCCTAGGAGAAGGCTGTGCGAGATAAGAAGGTGATAGGTTAGAAGGTGAGAAGAGGTTGAGAAGGGTGTTTTTCTGCAGAAGCAATGAAGGTGAAGATGAGAAGGAGAAGAGTTTGACCAACGGTAAAGAAGGTGAGAATGGTAAAGAAGGGTGTGAGGTGGAGAAAAGAAGGGTAGATTAGGCTTGCTTGAGAAGAGAAGGTGAGAAGGTGCAAGAAGGTGCAGCAGGTAAGAAGGTGAAGAGAAGAAGGTGAGAGAGAACGGTGACGCAAATGGTGAGTGGTGAGGTGAGACAGGTCAGAAGGTAGGTGAGAAAAAGAAGGTGCGAAGTTGAGAAAGAAGTGAGAAGAGGTGAGAACTATGTGCTGAGAAAGAAAGAATAGAAGTAGACAGAAGGAGGAGATAATGGTGGGTGAGAAGGTCGAAGGTAATGAAAAGAAGGTGAGAAGAAGGTTGAAGATAAGAACAGGAATTAACGAAAGGTTGAGAAGGAAAGCAGGTTGAGAAGGTGAAAGAAGACAGAAGGGTTGAGAAGGTGAAGAAGAAGAAGGTCAAGAAGGCAGGTGCAGAAGGTGAGAAGAAGGTCAGGTGAGAAAGGAGAAAGAAGAGAGAGGTTCAGAATGGTCAGAGTAGGGTAGGTGTGCAGACAAGAAGGTGTGAGACATAAGAGAAGCAGGATAAGGGTGGAGAAGGTGGAGAAAAGACCATGTTGAGAACGGTAGAAAGTGCAGGAATGGGGGAAGAAAGGGTGATGAAGAAGAAGATGAGAAGAAAGAAGGAGAAGGGTGCAGAAAAGAATGGTGCAGAAGAAGGTCAGACAGAGGAGAGGAAGGTGGGTGAGAAGGAGAAGGTGGGTGAAGATAGGGTTGAAGAAGAGAAGACAGAATGGTTCTGTAGAAAAGAAGGTGGGGTGGAGAAGGGAGAAGGACAGACATGCAGCGTAGAAGGGAGAACCTGCAGAATGTGAAGGCCAGTTTGTAAGAAGGAAAAGAAGGTGCTGTAGATAGAAAGGAGGTGAAGACAGGTGAGAAGTGAGGTGCAGAAGAGAAGGTAGAAGGTGAACGAGAATAGGTGCAAGAAGAAGGGTGTGTGAACAAGAAGAAGGTGCTAGAAGTGCAGGTGTTGAGAAGAGAGAAAGGAAGGTTTTTGCTAGGTGTTGAGAAGGTAGAAGGAGAAAGAATGGTGAAGAAGAAGGTAAGAACGGTGAATAGAAGGTGCAGAAGGCAGAAGAACAGGAAGAGGTGCAGAGAAGGGTTAGAAGTAGATGAAGAATGTAGAAGGTGAAGAAGAGAAGTGGTGAAGAAGAAGTAGAACAGAAAGAAGGTGACGTGTAGGTGAGAAGGTGCAGAAGGTGCAAAAGAAAGAGAACGGAGAATGGCTGGGAAGAAAGGAAGGTGAGAAGAACGTGTAGAACGGTAGGTGTGCAAGACAGGTGGCGTGGCGAGTTGAGTGAGAAGGAGAAAGAAGAAGGTAGAAGATGGTGGTGTGAGAAGGTAGAAGACAGGTAGAAGGTGAAGAAAGAAGGTGAGAAGGTGAGAAGGTGCCTAGAAGGTGTGCCTGCTAAGAAGGAGAAGGTGCTGAGAAAGAAAGAAGGGGTGAAGAAAGGAGAAGGTGGTGTCAGAAGAAAGAAGGAGAAGGAGAAGGTAGAAGAAGTAGAGAAGTAGAAGGTGTAGGTGCACCAAGAAGGAGATAGGGGGAAGAAGGTGAAGAAAGAAGATAGTGAGAAGAGGAAGGTGAGAAGAAGGTGAGAAGGAGGTTGGGAGAATAAAGAAGGAAAGAATAGGAATGGTGAGAAGGTGCGAATGCAGAGACGGTGAAGGAGAAGGTTAGAAAGGTGAAAGGAGGGTAAGAAGGTGAGAAGGTGTGCTAGAAGAAGAGAAAGGTTGAGATAGGGAAAGAAGGAGCGTGAGAAGAAGGTGAGAAGGGTTGGAGAAGGAGAAGAGAAGGAGAAGCAGAAGGTGAGAAGAGAGAAGCGTGTGATGGAAGAAGAAGGTGTATTAGAAGAGAAGGTAGAAGAAGAAGAGGAAGAAGGGTGAAAGAAAAGAAGGTGAGAAGAAGCGAATAGAAGGTAGGTGAGAAGGTGCGAAGTGAAGAAGGTTTGAGCTAGAAGGTGAGAAGGCTTAGAAAGGGTGAGAAGGTGTAGAAGGAGAAGGTGAGAAGGTGACGAAGGTGAAAGAAGGTGAGGGTCGAGCGCAGGTTGAGAAAAGAAGGTGAGAAGTAGGTAGAAGGTAGATAGGGAGAAGAGAGGTGCTAGAAGGTGTGAGAAGAAGAATTGGTTGACGGGGCAGAAGGTGTGTTAGAAGGGTGAGAAGAATGGTGGCTTAAGAAGGTAGCAAGAAAGGAACTTGGTGAGAAGGAAAGAAGCAAGGTGAGAAGGTAGGTGAGGAATGGGAAGAAGAAGTCTAGAAGGAGAAGGTGAGAAGAAGGTAGAAGGTAGTGGAAGAAGAAGAACGGTGTTGAGGAAGAAGAAGGTGAGAAGGTGCAGAAGGAGAAGGTGAGAAGGTGAGAAAGGTGAGAAGGTGCAGAAGACAGAAGAGGTAAATAGAATGAAGAAGAAGGTGAGAAATGGTGAGAAAGAAGGTGTGAGAAAGGAGTGGAGAAAGAAAAAGAAGGAGAAGGTGTGAGAAGGGTGCCAGAAGGAGATATGTGTAGAGAAGGAGAAAGAAGGTGAAAGAAGGTGAATTGGGTGTGTAGAGAAGAAGAAGTTAGAAGAGAAAGAAGAGAGAAGAAAAGAAGAGAGAAGACGGTGAGACGAAGAAGAGAAGGTGAACAGGTGAGAAAGGAGAGATAAGAAGGAGAAGTAGAAAAGAGAAGGTGCAGGTGAAGAAAGGTTAAAGATATGGAGAAAGAAGGTGCTTGTGAAAAGACAGAAGGTTTGAAGAAGGTATAGCAGAAAGAAGGTGTGAGGAACGGTGAGAAGGTGCAGAAAGGAAGAGAACCGAGAACTAAGAAGGGGAGGTGAGAAGGTGGTGAGAAGGTGAGAAGTGAAGAAGAGAAGGTTGTAAGAAGGAGAAGGTTGAGGTGAGAAGGTGTAGAACAAGAAGATGAAGAAAGGTGTGAGAAGAGAAAGAAGGCAAGACAGGAGACGGTGTGACAAGAAACGGTGCGTGACATGGTGAAGAAGGAAGAAGGTGCAGAAAGGTTTAGAAGGTGTGGAGGCTGAGAAGTGGAAGAAGGTTGGGTGAGAAGGTGGGTGAAGAAAAAGAAGAAGAGAAGACACGGTATGAGAGAAGAGGTGCTGAGGTGTTGAGATAAGAAGGTCGTTGAGAAGGTTAGAAGAGAAGGTGCAAAGAAGGTTATTAGGTGTTAGAAGGTCAGAAGGAGGGAGAAAGAAAGAAGCTAGAAGGTAGAAGGTGTGCAGACAGAGAAGGTTGTGTCGTGTTGGTAAGAAGGTAGAAACGGTGCAGAACAGAAGGAAAAGGTAGATAGAAGGTAAGGTGCAGAAGGTCGCAAGGAGACTAGAAGGTGCTTGTAGAAGGTGCAGAAAAGAAGGAGAGGGGTGAGAAGGTGAGAGATAAGAAGGTGAGAAAGGGTGGCATAGAAGGAGAAGGTGTGTTGAGAAAGAAGAGAAGGTGAGAATAGAAGGTGAGGAATCGGGAAGAAGAGAAGAAGGTGTAGAAAGAAGGGTGTTTTAGAAGGTGGCAGAAAGAAGGGTGAGAAGGAGAAGGAGAAGGGTGAGAAGGTGAGAATGGTGAGAAGGTGGAGAAGGTTGAGAGAATAGGAGAAGGAAGAAAGAAGAATAGTAGAAGAATAAGAAGGTGAAGAAAGGTAAGAAAGAGAAAGAAGGTTGCAGAAGAAGAGAAGGTGAGAAGGTGAAGAAAGAAGTAGGAAGGTGAAAGAGAAGGTGTGAGAAGGTGAGAAATTAGGTGAGAAGGTGCTAAGAAGTGTAGAAGGAAGAAGGTGAAGAAGCAGGTTGGTGCTGAGAAGTGGTAAGGTTGAAGAAGAAAGAGATAGAAGAAGAAAGAAAGGTGAGACAGAAAGAACGGGAAGGTGTGAAAGAATGAAGAAGGTGAAGAAAGAATCGGAGAAGGTGAGAAAAGAAAGTTAAGAGAAGGAGAAGAAGGTGATAGAAGTGAGAAGGTTAAGAAGGTGCAGAAAGAACGGAAGAAAGGTGCAGAATAGGTTGCAGAAGAAGGTGAAGAAGAGAAGGTGCAGAAGGTGTGTAGCAGAGGTGAGATGGTGAGAAGAAGGTGAAGAAGAAGGTAGGTGAAGAAGTGAGGTGAGAAACGGTGAAAGAAGGTAGAGGAAAAGAAGAGAACTAAGAAGGTAGAAGGTGCAGATAGAAAGAAGGAAGAAGCGAGATGAAGGTGAAGAGAAGGTGTGAAGAAGAAGGTGCAGAAGAATTGGTGAGAAGGGTAAGACAAAGGTTGTAGAAGGTGAGGATAGAAGAAGAAGTGGAAAAGGTGGAAGGTAAGAAGGTGTGCAGAAAAGAAGGAGGTGGAAGTGATTAGAAGGTGAGGTGCAAGATGAGAAAGAAGGTTAGATAGGAGAAGAAACAGAAGAGAATGGTGAGAGGTAGAAGTGAAGAAAGGTGTGTAGAAGTAAGAGGAAGGTGTTGAGAAGGTTGAAAGGAGAAGGATGACTAGAAGAAGAAGAAGTTTAGCAGATAGTTGTGGAAAGCAGGAAGATAATGAGAGGTGCTAGAAGAAGACAGTAAGAAAGAGGTGAGAAAGGTATTAAAGGTAGAGGAAGAAGGGAGAAGAACACCGGTGTAAGAAGGTGTGCAGAAGTGGAGAAGGTGAGAGAAGGTTGAGAAGAAGAAGGTGCAGAAGAAGGTGTGAGAAGGAGAGTTGCAAGACGAAGGAATGGCAAGATAGGTGAGATTGGAGAAGGTGTGAGAAGGAAAGAAGAAGTGAGAAGGGTTAGACGTGAAGAAGTGTTTTGAGGTGCAGGTGGAGAAATGGTGAGAAGAGAAAGAGAAGGGTGCTAAGAAGGTGAGAGAAGGTGCAGAAAAGAAGGTGAAAAGGGGAGAAACAGAAGGTGGAGAAAGATAAGAAGAAGATACGATGGGGATAAGAAGAAGGAAGAAAGGACAGGTGTATGGTGAGAAGGTTGAGACAGAAGGTGAGAAGGTGTAGAAGAAAGAGATGTGCAGAAGGTAGAAGGTGAGTTTTCAGACAATGAGAAGGGTATAAGAGATAATGAAGGTGACGAAGAAGAAGAAGAGTGAGACAAGGAGAAAAAGAAAGAATGGTGAGAAGACGGGTGTGTTTGAAGAAGTAGAAGGGGCTGCGTAGAAGAGAAGGAGAAGGTGAGAAGAGAAGGAGAAGAGGAAGAGGGAGAAGAAGAAGTGGGCAGAAGTGAGGTGATAAAGAGAAGAAGGTAGAAAGAAAGAAGAACAGAAGGGCTAGAAGGTGTGAGAAGGTAGTGGAGAAGAAAGAGAAAGGAGAAGTAGAGAAGTTAGAAGAGAAGGTGAGAAGAAGGTGGAGAAGGTGCTGAGGGGGAAGAAGGTGGAGGAAGGGAGAAGAAGGTGGAAGAAGGGGAAGAAGGTGAGAAAGGTGAGAAAGGTGTGAAAAGAAAAGAAAGGGGGAAGAAGGTGCAGAAAGGTGAGAAAAGAAAGTGAGAAAAGACCAGGAGGCGAAGGCTGAAGAAAGGTAGAAGAAGGTGAAGAAGGAGAAGGGTCGAAGAAGAGAAGAAGTGAGGTGAGAAGAGAAGGGTTGTGTTGTTAGAAGAAGGTGGAGAAGGTGTGAAGAAGGTGTAAGAAGAACGTGCTTTGCTGAGAAGGAGAAGGAAGGTGCAAGAAGGTGAAGAAGGTGAGAAGCTAGAAGGTAGAGAAACAGGTGAGAAGGTGAAAAGAAGAAGGGAGAAAGAAAGAAGGTGTAGAGAGAAGGAGAGAGAGGAAAAAAAGAGAAAGAAGGTGAAGAAGGTGAAGAAGAGAAGAAGAAGAAAGAGGTGCTAGAAGGGTAGAAAGGAGAAGGTAGATAGGTGAGAAGGTGAGGTGCAGAAGAAAGACAAGAAGAGGTGTGCAGAAGAAAGAAGAGAAGGTGCAGAAAGGTGAGGAGAAGACATAGAAGAAGAAGGAGAAGTGCTAGGTGAAGAAGAAGAGGTGCAGAAGAAAGAAGGTTGCTAGAAGGAAGTGTGAGAAAGAAAGAAGAAAAAGAACTAGGTGTTTAAGAAGGTGTGAGAAGGTGCCTAGAAGGAGAAGGAGAAAGAAGGTGGTTGTTGTGTAGTGAAGAAGTTGCTTGCTAGAAGGTGCTAGAAAAGAAAGGTGGAGAAGAGGGTGAAGAAGGTGAGAGAAGGCTGTGGGAGAAGAAGGTGTGAGGGAAAGAAGGTGAAGATAGAGAGTGTAGAAGAGAATAGAAAGACAGGTGAAGAAGGGCGAGGAAGGTGAATCGAGAAGGTGACTTGAAAGAAGGAGAAGAAGATAGCAGAAGGTGAGAAGGTGAAGAAGTAAGAGAAGAAAGATAGAATTAGATCCAGGTGCTGCAAGATAGGGGGCAGAAGGTAGGTGAGAAGTGAGAAGGAGAAGGTCGTTATAGAAGAAGGGTTAGACAAGAAGAAGTAGAAGGTAGAAGGTGAGAAGGTGGAGAAGGTGAGAAGGTGAAGAAAAGTAATAAGAAGGAAGAATGGTTGGGGCAAGATAAGGTTAGAAGGGGTGATAGAGAAGGTGAGAAGGTGAAGAAGGGTGAGGAAGTGAGAAGAAGAAGAGAAGGTGAGAGAACGTGAGAAGGTGAGAAGAGAAGGTGAAGAAGAGGAGGTGCAGAAGAGAAGTGAGGTGAGGGTGGGAGAAGGTGAAGATAGGTGAAGAAGAATAGGGGAAAGGTGAGAAAGGTGTGAGGTGCATAGGAGAAGGTGAGCGAGGTGAAACGAGATAGAAGGGAGAAGAAGAAGAAGACAAGAACAAGAAGGGGAGAAGGTGTAGGAAGAAAGGTGAGAAGGTGTGAAGAACAAGAAGGAGGCAAGAAGTGTGATGCGAAAGAAGGTGAGAAGGTCAGAAGGGAGAAGAGCAAGGTGTGTAAGAAGGTAGAAGAATAGAAGGTGACAGAAGGAGAAGATGAGAAAAAGAAGAAGAAGGTTCGTTAGAAAGAAGGTAGGATGCAGAAGGTGAGAAGGTGAGAAGGTGTAATGAAGGTGAAGAAGAGGAAGGTGAAAGAGAAGAAGAAGAAGAAAGGTGAAAGTAGAAGGGAGAGAAGTCAGAAAGAGAAGGTGTAAGAAATGGTCGATACGGTGACAGAAAGAAGGTGAAGAAAGAAGAGAAGAAAGACAGGTGCAGGTAAGGAGAAAGAAGGTGAGAAGTATACGAAGGGTGCTAAGAAGGAAGAATGAAGAAGGTGATATAATAGGTGAGAAGGGTGGCTGAGGTACAGAAGGTTGAGAAGAAGGGGAGAAGGTAGACGATGAAAGGAAGAAGGAGATAGAGAAGGTACGGTGCAAGAAGGTGAAGAAGAGAAGAGAAAGAAGGAGAAGATAGGTGAGAAAAGAGAGAAGATGCAAGAATGAGCGAAGAAAGTGTGGAGGTGCTGGAGAAGCAGAAGGGCAGAAGAAGGTGCAAAGAAGGAGAAAGAAGGTTGTAGAATGGTGAGGCGAAGGAGGTGCGTGTAGAGAAGAGAAGGGCTTCGTAGAAGAAAGGTCGTGAGAAAGAAAGAGGTGCTTAAGAAGAAGGTGTGCAGAAGGAGAAGAAAGGTGTTGTAGAAGGTGTGAGAAGGTGTGAGAAGGTTGCCAGAAGGTGAGATAAGGTTGAAGAAAGGTGAAAGAAGAAAGAAGGTGCAGGTGAGAAGTTAGGAAGGTGTAGAGAAGAGAAAGGTGAGAAGGTGCTGATGCAGAAAGAGGTGAGAAGGTGAGGAGGAGGTAGAAAAGAAGTGTGTCAGAAGGTGAGAAAGAAGGTGAGATAGGGTAGAGAAGGTGAAGAAGAAGGAGAAGGTTGAGAAAAGGTGCTTGAGACAGAGAAGGTGAGAAAGAAGGTGGAAGAAGGTGAAGAGAAAGGTTGTGAGGTGTGAGGTAAGAAGGTGTTGCAGAAGAAGGTGTTGAAGGAGAAGGTTGAGAATGGTGAGAAGGTTGAGAAGGTGAAGAAGTGAGAAGGTGAGACTAGGTGAAGAAAGTGAGGTGAAAGAGAATAGGTGCTAGAAGGGAAGGGCAAGATAAAAGAAAGAAAGGTGTGAGAAGGAGGTGAGAATACAGATTGGTGAAGAAAAGAAGGTAAGAAGGTGCACGTGTGAAAACGGGAGAAGGTGGGTGCTAGGTGGAGAAAGAAGTGCAACAGCTACAAAAAGAACAGAAGAAAAAGAAGGTGGAGAAGGGGGAGAAAGGTGCAGAAAAGACAGAAGAAAGGGTGAAGAGAAGGTAAGAAGTGCAGGGCAGGTTGCGAGAAGGTGGAGGTGAGGTGAGAATAGAAGAGAACGGAAGAAGGTGAGAAGAGAAGGTAGAAGGTGAGGATAAGAAGGTGAGAAGAGAAAGGTGCTGTAGAAGGTTGTTGAGAAGTTACACCGGTGCTAGATAGGTGCAGAAGGCAGGTGAAGGAAGAAGATAGGAGAAAGAAGGTGAAGAAGGTCGAAGGTGCAGAAGGTGAGGTAACATAGAAGGTGTGAGAAGGTGCAGAAAAGATAGAAGGCTAGGAAGGTGCCCCTGAGATGAGGGAGGTGTAGACAAAAGAAGGTGCTCAGAAAGAAGGCTGAGAAGGTTCCCCGAAGTGAGAGAAGGGGAAGATGGTGCAGAATGGTAGCTCAGAAGACGGTGAGAAGGTGTGAGCAAAGGTGAGAAGTAGAAAACGGTGCTAGAAGGTGAGAACGGTGGTAGAAGAAGTGCTGAAGAAGGTGTGAAGAAGAAGTGAGAAAGAAGGTTGTGAGAGAAGGGTGGTGCTTAGAAGGAAGAAGGTAAAGGTGCTTGAGAAGGGTGAGATAGGTGAAGAGAATAAGAAGGTGATGGTGAGAAGAAGTTGTAGAAGGTGGAGGTTGAGAAGGTGTCAGAAGGTAGAAGTGCTTGAGAAGGTGCAGAAGGAGGGGAGGGGTTGCAGAAGAAAGATAGGTAATGGTTGCTAAGAAGGTGTGCAGAAAGGTGTGTGAGGAGAAGGTGAGAAAAGGGTTGAAGAAGAAGAAAGGTGTAGGATAGACAGTGAAGGAAGCAAGAAGTAAGAAGGAAGAAGGTGAGGAGAACAGAAGGGGTGAAAAGAAGGTGAGAAGGTGCAAGAAGGAGTAGGTTTTGTGAACAAGGTAAGCTGAGCCCCCCGTCCAACGGTGTGCCAGAAAGAAGGTGGAGGTGAAGGTTCAGAAGTGGGAGAAGGGTGTGAGAAGGTGAGAATCGGTGAAAGAAGGGGCTAGAAGGTGCTTAGAAGTTGAGAACAGTAGAAGAGAAGAGAAGGTGAGTGAGGTGCAAGAAGGTAAGGTGGTTAAGAACAGAAGAAGAAGGGTGTGAGGAGATAGAATTGGAAGAAAGAAGAGTGGAAGAAGGTGCAGGTGAGAAGGTGTAGAATAGCAAGGTGAGAGAAAGAACAGGTTGAAGAATGTGGTGTTAATGAAGGTGCAGAAGGTGAGAACGGTGAAGAAGGAGGTGTAGGTGTTGAGAATGGAGAAAGGAAGAAGACAAGGTGAAGAAGAGAAGAGAAGGATTGGTGAGAAGGTGAAGAAAGGTAGAAAGAAGGAAGAAGGTTGTGAGAAGGTGAGAAGAAAGAGTCAGTTGAAGGTGAAGAAGGTGTGCTAGAAGGTGAGAAGTACAAGAAGGGAGTAAGAAAGAAGGTGCGAAGAGGTGAGAAGAAGAAGGAGCAGGTTTGAGGAGAAGGTTGAAGAAGGTGAGAAGGTGAAGAAGGGAAAGTAGAGACGAAGGTGAGAAGAGAAGAAGGGGAGAGAAGCAAGGTGACCGGAGCAGAATCTAGAGAAAGAGAAGATAAGGTTGCTAGAAGAATGCGTGAGGTGCAGAAGGTGTAGAATAGAAGGTGTGAGAAGGTGCTAAAGAAGAGGTGTCAGGTGAAGAAAGGTGAGAAAGAAGGTGCAGGAGAAAGGGGAAGGAAGAAGAGAAGATAAGAAAGGCAGACAGGTGGTGTGGTGTCGTTAGAGAATAAGAGAAGAAGGAGTAGGTGTAGAAGAAGGTTAGGTGACGAAGGTGAGAAGGAGATAGAACGAGAGAAGGTGCTGTAGAAGTGTGCCAGAGAAGGTAGAGAAAAGAGAAGGGATGAAGGTGAAGAAGCAGAAAGAAGAAAGGTGCAGAAAGGTGAGGTGAGAAAGGCAGAAGTGCCGGAAAGAAGAGAAGGTGGGAAGAAGGCTGACCGGTTGCAGACGAAGGTGTGAGAAGGCGTGAAGAGAAGGAGAGAGGTGCAAGAGAGGTGTGAGGAAGGTTGGGTAGAAGGGGTGGAAGGTGAGAAGGTGCAAGATAGGTGAGAAGAAAAGAGAAGGAGATAGATAGAAGGTTTGAGAAGGGGTATTGCTAAGAAGGTGAGAAGAAGAAAGAAGGTTGAAGGTGAAGAAGAAGGTGAGAAAGGTAGATAGGAGATAGGGACTAGGTGGAGAAGGAGGAAGGTGACCCGGTTGTAGGTGACGGAGAAGGGAGAAGGAGAAAGAAGTGAGGGAAAAGGTGAAGCAAGAAGGTTGAGAAGGGTAGGTGAGAACAAAGAAGGTAAGAAGGTGTCAAGAAGAAGAGAAGGTGCTGAGAAGCGTAGAAAGGTGAGAAAGGATGAGGTGCAAGAAGGTGCAGAAGGTTGCAATGAAAGAAGACAGGACAGGTTGATGTAAGAAACGGTGAGAGCAAAGAAGGTGAGAAAAGGAAGGAGGTGTTGTAAGTGAGAATGGAGAAGGTGCTGCAGAACGGTGAGAAGGTAGGAGATAGAGAAGAAAGAAGGTGACTAGAAGTAAGAAAGAAGAAGAAGGTGGGGAAGAAAGAGAATGATGGTGAGAAGAAAGGTTTGTGTGCTGAGAAGAAGGTGACTGTGAGAAGGTGAGAAGAAGAAAAGAAAAGGTGCGAGAAGGGTGAGAAGGAAGAGAAGGTTAGAAGAAGGTGCAGATAAGGAAGAATGGTGTTAAGAGGTGCTAGAAGGGGAGAGAATGTGTGCTGAAGAAGAAGGTGAGGTGAGAAGGTGCAGAAAGGTGAGAAGTGAGAAAGAAGGTGCAGAAGGAAGAGAACAGAAAGGAAAGAAGAAAGAGAAGGTGAGATAGAAGAGAAGGTCGCTGAGAAAGAAGGTGAGGTGGAGAATGTGAGGTGAGAAGAAGGTTAGAAGAGGTGAGAAGAAGGTGGAAGCGTGAGAAGAGAAGGTGAAGGAAAGGGTGAGAAGAGAAGGTGCAGAGAAGGTTGAGAACGGCTGTGAAGAAGGTGTCTTGGAAGTATGTAAGGTGCAGAAGGTGACAAGAAGAAGAAAGGTGGAGAAGAAAGGAGAAGAAAAAAAGAAGGTGCTGACTGAGAAAAGAAGGTGCCAGAAGAAGGTGCAAGAAAGAAGGTGAGATAGGAGAAGGAGAAGGTAGAAGGTGAGAAAGAAAAGAAATAGAAAGAACGTGGGGAGAAAGAAGAAAGAAGGTGAAGAAAAGAAGAAAGGTAGAAAGAAGGTGAAGAAAATAGAAGTAAGAATGAAGAAGGTTGGAGATAGACAAGAAAGAGAATGGTGAGAAGAAAGGTGAGGTGAGGAAGAAGTGCTAGAGAGGTGAGACAGGTGCTGAGGTGTGTGTGAAGAAAAGTGTGAGAAGAAGGAGAAGAAGGAAGAAAAAAAGATGAAAGAAGCGTAGAGAAGGTGTTTTTGAAGAAGGTGAAAGAAAGAAGACAGGTGAGAACGTGAGAAGGTGATGGTTGAGAAAGAAGGTGAAGAAGTGAGGTGCGGAGAGAAGAAGGTGCAGGATAGAAGAGAAAGAACGGGTAGAAGAAGAACGGTGAAGAAGGTGTGAAGAAGAAGGTGAGGGACAAGAAGGTTGAGAAGGTGCAGAAGGTGCTTGTTGCAAGAAGTGAGAAGGTGAAAGAAAGAATAGAGATAGAGAGAAGGTGAGAAAAGAAAGAAGGTGAGAAGGAGAAGAGCAAGAAGAGAGAAAGAAGAAGGTGAGACAGTTTTGGTGCTGAGAAGGTTGAAGAAAGAAGAAGGTGATGGTGAGAACGGTGTGAGGTGAGAAGGTGAGAAGGTGTGTGCTCAGAAGGAGAAGAAGGTGAAGAATAGAAGGTGGAATGAAGCAGAAGAAGGTGAGAAGAAAGGTGACAGAAGAAGGCAAGAACACAGAAGTGGAGAAGAAGGTGAAGAAGGTGTGGAGGGGTGTAGAAGAGGTTAGAAGGGTGAATAGGTGAAGAAAGGAGAACGGAGAACAAGATAGTGAGAAGAAGATAGGAGGAGGTATGAGAGAAGGTGAGAAGAAAGAAGGGAAGAAGAAGGTGAGAAGGTAGAAGGTAAGAAATATAAGAAGGTTGAAAGAAGCGTGAAGAAGGTCGGGAGAAGGTGGAAGAAAGGTGATAGAAAGGTTGAGGTGGTAGAAGGTGAGACAGGTGTGGGTGCAGAAGAAGGTGCGGTGAGAAGGTGAGAAAAAGAAGGTTGAAGAAGGAAAAGAACCGCAGAGAATGGCTCGAAGAACCCGAGAAGGTGTGACAAAAAAGGGGGGAAGCATGGAGAAACGGAGAAGATAGGTAAGAAGTGAGAAGGTGAGAAGGTTTGTGCAAGGAGAGAAGGAAAAGAAGGAGAAGGTGCATAAGGTGCTGAGAAGCGAAAGACAGGAGAAGGTGTTAGAAAGAAGAAGGTGTGAAGCAAGGTGCAGAAGAAAGGGAAGGTGAAGACGAAAGGTGCAGGTGCGAAGAGGAGGGTGAGAGAAAGAAGGTAAGAAGGTGAGGTGCAAGAAGGTGTAGATAGAAATGGTGAAGAAGGTATGCAGAAGAGAAGGTGACGGTGAGGTGAAGAGAAAGAAGAAGAAGGAAGGTGAGGAAAGGTGAGAAGAAGAAGGTGAGAAGGAGAAGTGCTTTGTAAGATAGAGAACAGAAGGTGTGAAAAAGAAGGTGAGAAAGGTAGATAGAAGGAGAAGGTGCGGTTGTGCTAGAAGGGAGAAGGATAGGTGCAGAAGATGTGAGAAAAGAGAGAAGGTGACAGAAGGTGAAGAAGGAGAAGAGAATGAGAAAGAAGAAGAATGGTGCGAAGAAAGGAGAAGGTGTGAGAAGAAGGTGAAGAAGAAGAAGGTTGAAGAAAGGGTGCTAAAGAAGTGAGAAGAAGTGAGAATGTGTGTGGAGACAGGAGTTGAGTGTGCAGACAGGTGAGAAGGTGAGAATAGGTTGAGAAGACGGTCGCAGAAAGAAGTGAAGGTGTGAAGAAGGTGAGGTGAAGAAGGTGAGACGAAGAAGGTGTGCAAAGAAAGAAGAGGGAGAAAGAGGTGAAGAAGGTGCTGAAGAAGAGAATAGAAGAAGAAGAGAAAGAAGAAGGGTGATGTTGAGAAGGTGAGAAGAAAGGTTGAGAGAATGGTGAGAAGGTGAGAAGTAGACAGGTGTGAGGTGCAGAATGGTGTGCAGAAGGAAAGAGAAGGTAGAATGGTGAGGTGCAGGTAGAAGAGGTGCAGAAAGAAGTGAAGACAGAAGAAGGTAGAATGTAGACAGGAGAAGGTGAAGGTGAGAAAGGAGAATGGTAGTGAGAAATAGGTAGGTGCAGAAAGGTGAACCTTGGAGAAGGAGAAGAAGGTGTAAAGAACGGTGAGAAGGTCGTTAGAAGGTGCTGTGGCAGAAGGGTCGTGAGAAGGTGCTCAGAAGGTGTGAGAGAAGGGTAGGAAGGTGCTTTAAAGAGAAGGTATAATGAGAAGGTGAGGGGGGTGAAAGAAGGAGGTGCAGAAGGTAGAAAAGAAGGTGGTGAGAAAGGTTGTGTAGAAGGTGGGAGAAGGTGAGAATAAGGTGTGAAGAAGGTGAGAAGGTGGAAAGAAGGTGAGAAGACGGTGAGAAGGAGAAGAAGGAGAAGGTGAAGAAGTGGTAGAAGAAAGGAGAAGAACGGTGAGAAGAGAGAAAGAAAGAAGGGAGAAGAAGGCAAAGAAGAGGGAAGAAGGTGAGAATGGTGTAGCACGAAAAGAAGGGCAGAAGGGAGAAGGAAGAAGTTGAGGATAGAAAGAAGGTGCTAAGAAGGAGGGGAGAAGGTAAGGTGTGAGAAACATAGGAGGGAGAAGGCAGAAGTGAAGGTTCAGGGTGCTAGAAGGTGCTACGTGAAGAAGGTTGAGGTGAGAAAGGTGACAGAAGGTGAGAAAGAAGGTGAAGAACGCCAGAAAAGACAGAATTGGGTGCTAGAAGAGAAGAGAAGAAGAGGAAGGTTGCAGGTTGTGAAGAGGTGTAGAATGGCGAGAAGAAACTGGTAAGAAGAACAGAAGGTGTAAAGAAGTGCTGAAAGAAAAGAAAGAAGAGGAGAAGGTGTGACGAAGAAGAAGAAGAAGGTCTGAGAAGGTGAAAGAATGAGAAGTTTTAAGAGAAGGTGAGAAAGAAGAGAAAGAAGGTGAGATTGATTGAGAAAGAAAAGAAGAAGAGGTGAAGAAAAGAAGGGGAAGAAGAAGGAGAAGGTGGAGAGAGAAAAAAAGAAGGTGAGAACGGTGAGAAAGGATGTGTGAGAAGGTGAAGAACGGGTTGAGATAGGTGAGGTAGAACAGAAAATGGGGTTAGGTGCGATATGTAGAAGGTGCAATAGAATAGAAAGAGAATCAGGTAGAGGTGCAAGAAGAAGGTCTGAGATAAAGAAACGGTCTGTGAAGAGAAGGTGTAGAAGGTGCAGAAGGTGGAAAAGGTGCAGAAGGCTTTTGGAAGAAGGTGAAGAAGGTGCTAAGATAAGAAGAAGGTTGCAGGAAGAAGAGGTGAGAAGATAGAGAAGGAGAAGGAGAAGAATGGTGAGAAGAAAGGTGTCGAAGAAGGTCGAGAAGAAGGTGAGAAAAGAAAGAAGAAAAGAAGACCAAAGACGGTGCTGAAAGAAGGAGACGAAGGTAGGAAGAATAGAAAATAGACGGTGCCAGAAGAAAGAAGGGCTAGAAGAAGGGGTAAAAGAAGAAGGTAAGAAGGTGAGAGAAGAAGACAGGAGAAGGTAGGAGAGAAAGAAGAAAAAGAAAAGAAATGAAGAAGAAAGAAAGAAGAGGTGGGCTAGAAGAAGGAAGAGAGTGTAGAATAAAGCAGAATGGTGCAGGAGAGAAGAAGAAGAATAGAAGAAAAGAAGGTGTAGGAAGAAAAGAAAGAAGAAGGTTAGAGAAGGTATAGAAGAAGAAAAGGAATAGAAATGAAGAAGAAGCAAGAAGCAGGAAAGAAGAGGTGAAGAAAGGGAAAGAAGAAGAAGGTAGAAGAAGAAGTGAGAACAAGAAGGTGAAAGGAGAAGGTGAAAAGAAAAGAATAGACAGGAAGAAGGAAAGAAAGAAAGAAGAAAGAAGAAGAAGAGAAGAAAGAAGACAGAAGGAGAAAGATAGGCTGTGAAGAAGGTGTAAGAATGTGAAGAAGAAAGAAGAAGAAGGTGAGAAGAAGAAGAAGCAAAGAAGAAGGTAGAAAAATGAAGAAAGAAGAAAGAAATATCAGAAGAAAGAAGAGACAAGAAAGAGTGTGAAGAAGAGAAGAAAAGAAAGGAGAAGGAAGCAGAAGAGAAGAAGAAGAAGAGAAGGTAGAAAGAAAGAAGGAAGAAAGGTGAGAAGAGAGAGGAAAAGACTTTTTTTGAAGAAAAAGAAGAAGAAAAGAAAAAGAATAAGAAGCTGAAGGGAAGAAAGAAGGCTAAAAGAACCGTCCCCCCAGAAAGAGCCAGGAAGAAGAAAAGAAGGAGAAGAGAAAGAGAGAAAAGACACGACGAGGGAGAGCGAGAGAGGAGGGTGAGTGAGAAGGACGAAATGAGAGAGATGAGAGGGATGAGGAGAAGACAAGAAGAGAGAAGAGAAAAGAAGGAGAGTATGAGGAACAGAATGACGTGGGAGACGACGCAAAGCGATGAGACCCAAGGAGGAAGAGAGATGACGTAGAAGAGAAGAGAGAAGAGAGAGAGAAAGAAGAGAGAATGGGAGAGAGAGACAGGAGACAGAGAGGATGAGACAGCGAAGTACGAGAAGAGAAGGACGGAAGAATAGAGTTATTTCTAGAAGATGGAGAGAGGGTTTGAGAAAGAGGCGTTCAGAGAGAGAGAGAGAAGAGAGAAGAGACAGGAAAGAGAAAGCCGAGAGAGCCAGACCACCCACTAAATGGAGAGCATTGATGGGGAGATAGAGAGGGAGAGAGAGGGGAGAGAGATGTATAGAGAGAAAGGGAGTGAGAAGGGAAAGGAGAGAGTGGGGTGAGAGAGTGTAAAGAGAGAGAGGAGAGAGAGTGAGAAGAGAAGTGCCCTGGGGAGAGAGAGAGAGAGCGAAGAAAGAGTTGAGAGAAAGACGAGAAAGCAAGAACCACAGAGAGACAAAAAAAGTGGAGTATGTAGAGAGAAAAGACGGAGAGAACCACATGAGATCTCGGTAAGGTGAAAGAGAGAGAAAGAAGATGAAGGGAGCGAAAGAGAAAGGTGAGACAGAGAAGGGGAGGTAGAGAAAGAAGGTGACAGAAGGTAGAGAAGAGAAGAAGAGAGGTAGACAGTGAGAGAGTAGAAGGAAGAAGGTGAGAGAAGAATTGAGCAGAGAAGAAGGTGAGAGAGAGTGCTAGAGAGATTGAAGAGAGAGTGAAGTGAATTATCTTTGTGCAAAAGAAGTTGGAAGTCGTGTATAGAAGAATAAGAAGAGGAGGGGAAATTAGTCTCTCTAGGAGGACTCAGAAAGAGGGCCTCAGAAGACTTTCTGAAGACTCTTGGAGAGAAGGAAGAACGTTGCCAAAAAAGAGAAGAAGAGAAGAATGGCAAGAAGATAGGGTGATAGAGGAAGAAACTCAGGTCTAGTTATGAGGCAGTCACGTTAAGACTGTGGCACGCGCAGACTGAAGCGAATGCACAAGAAACTACAGTATATCAAAGACTAGACACTCACTAAACCGGAGAACGAGAAGAAATGAACTGCTGCTGGAGAAGGAGACAGAAGGGTTTGAACGAGCGGTACGAAGAAGTTTTCAGTTGAGAAGACCCGCAGAGTCTTAGAGAGCCCCATATGACTGAAAAAAAAAGGGAGAATGAAGACGCGCTTCCCGCAAAGGTGACCCAGAAGTAAGGTCCAGTAAGAATGAAGAACCCATCCGTGCTCTTGGAATAGCACGAAGTAACGATCAGGATGCAAGAAGAAAGAGAAGTCTTGTTAACTAAATACGAGTCACGAGATTTGAAGAACAGGCGTAATAAAATCCTGAAAGATGAATAGTCAAGTTTGCATAATAAAATACTTAAGTATAAAGGAACTGGGAACTAAGAAGAGCTGCCTGTAACTCCCTCAGGTACATTAACAGCCCAAGAGGTGAGAGGACTGGTGACAAGGTTTAACGTACAAAATGTAGCACAGACTAACGCATCATGGTCGAAGTCAGAAATTTCCTGTCCCCGACGGTGTAGAATCAGGAACAAGGACGGTGACTAAGAATGTGTGATCAGCCAAACAAGAAAGAAGATGGGGAAATAGACATTAGGAAGAAGAGCAAGAGTGAAGGGAAGAAGGTCGAACGAAATGAAGAAATCTCAGTAAGGCTTGATAGAGAAGAAAAAGTAAGGAATGAGGATGGAGACTGTGAGAACAAGAGAAAGAAGGATAGAAGAGAGAAGAAGACCGGTGAGAATTAAGTGGAATGAGAATGTCGCAGAATGGTCGACTAATGCCAAAAGAGAGAAGGAAGAGAGACGAAGGTGTGCAGAAGACAGGTGTTACTAGAATACCCCAGACCGAAGGTACTACCCCGCGGGGGTGAAGACTGAGAAAGAAGATAAAGGAAGGGTGAGAAGAAGAGGGAAGAACGAAAGAAGAGAGATGAGAAAATGCTTAAGAGAAAAGAATAGGACAGAACAAGCGTAAAAAGAACGAAAGAAGGTGAGAGAAAGAAGAGAAGGAAGAAGGATGTGCTACCCGGAGAGGAAGGTGACAAACGGTGCAGAGAAGACGAGCCCAAAGAACGGAGAGTATATGACTGAGAAGGTAGGAATCTGATTGATGAACAAAAAACGAGAGGAGAAGTAAGAAGAACAATGAGGAGAAGGAGAAGAAGTAAGAAGAAGGGAAAGAAGAAGATGAGAAGGTAGAAGATTGAACAAGAAGAGAGTAGAGAATAACTGTTAAGAGTTTGAGCAGTAAACCAGAAGAAGAAGAAGGGTGTGTTTAGGAAGGTTTAGAAGGAAGGTGAAGACAGCTCCAAAAAAAAGAAGGTTCTAGTAGACAGAGATCGTTCACCATTAACGCAAGAGAAACCAGAAAAACACGAGATTGATTCTCTGTGATAAAATAGTAGAGATGAGAGGAGAAGCTTGCTATGCAAAGCGCGAGTTATTATCGATGTTCAGGATCGCATCTGCATCCTTACGACAGCGAATCCGATTAAACTGGCAGAGAAGCCAAATTTTCTAAAGATGTAGAACGCATTTGAGACTCCATGGAGATAGGTCACACGAACGACATGATGTTAGAAACTCCCCATGGGGATTACCGGGAGGAGGTCTTTACAAAGAAAATGAGATCGAAGTGGCACAAATTGGAAATCCAGAAGATGTAGCTTCCTACAATCATGAAACACTCAAGATTGGCTACGGGACATATCCAGAAGATGGGATTGCAGTCATCTACTACTAGTTCACCGCAGTTAATTAGCCTTTAATTTTGTTTTCTTTTGGACTTTGATCCGAGAACGTTGTTATTAATTTGCTAGCGAAACCTTTGAGCTGCTCCACAAACTCGAAATGAGACAGGGGGAAAGGGGCAGCAGAGGGAGACCAGTGAGAAACAGAAACACAGAGAAAAGAGAACACAGAGGAAATCCCCCTCCCCCCGAAGAAAAGAGAGAGAGAGGATTGTCCCACGCCCCGTGACCCCCAAGGCATAATACAGGACCATTGAGAACAAAAGCCTTTAAATTAAATCAATCAATCAAAAATCAAATCAATCAGTATTAAACTGTTCCTGTTCAACACCGAGATTGATTTCAGGATCATTGAAATCGCTACATTCGGTTGTATGAAAGGAGTTCGATTGAAATACTTCCGAGAAGTGACGAAACCACTCGTCTTTAGTAATAGAGTTATTTGTAAAGTATGGAGCATTAAAAGATTTGACTATACTCCCCCGCTCTTTTCCGTGCGATTGAGAATTGTTAAAAGCATGAGAGTGCACGACCCTTTTTTTTTTTTTTTTTTCACAGCGATGAGCCCTTTTGACAAATCCTTAAACATTCCTTATATTCTGTTGGCTTTTGATTATATTGTTCTCTTATTTCTTCTTCTTCAAATAAAACGCTATTAATGTTATCTTCATCTGCGTTGGACTCTTCAGAGTTTTTACACCCTGAAATTGTCTTATTATGTGTTGTACCAACATTGCATACTTTTCTTAAGTCTTGTTGAAGCTCACGTCTAGCGTCCTTACAATCAAGGTCGAACCAAGCATCTGCCTTATCTTTACCAATTACAACAGTTTTCATCATACAATCAGCTTGCATTTAATAGCGCAAAAGTTAAAACAAGTAACAGCCTCGTCAATGTCATGATCATTAATGTGAAAATCATATATAGACAATGACACGTTTATCAATCAAAGACAATGCAAATGGGGAATACTACAGATTCTCAAGATGCAATAGAGAGAGAGAGAGGAGAGAGAGAGAGCATGCAATAGAGAGCGACTGAGAGACTCGGCTGACATTTCGGAGAGCCACTAGAGAGAGAGAGAGAGAGAGAGAGAGATGAGAGAGAGAGAACTCGTAAGAGAAAGACCCCCCAAGAGAGAGACGAGAGAGAGATAAAGATAAGTCGAAGTCCCGTATAATATGGAAATCAAAATGAATAGGCCTTTCTGCCCGTATCATATGGAGGGGTGGGGAAGGGGAACTCAGTGAATCAAAATAACAGTTCTAACAAAATCATACATCCATTGAAAATCCAAACACAACCATGCAGCAAAAAAGCACACATACAATAATAAATAATAAATAAATAAATAAAATAAATAAACCAAATAAATAAATAAATGAATAAATTAATTAAATAAATAAATTAAATATGCATTACTTGCAAAAACTATT
>CM065713.1:26153779-26186279 GCA_017654935.2 Phymorhynchus buccinoides | reverse complement strand
AACCACGTCAGGAGAGGATGGATCAGTTGCTACTTGGGAAAGAGATGACTTTTCAGATGGCGTTTGAATGTGGGCAGAGAAGGAGAGTCTCTGAGAGAGTGAGGCAACTGATTCCAGATGACAGGAGCTTGATAGGCGAAGGAGCGTTGGCCAAACGTTGTAGTGTGGACAGTGGGGATACGATAAAGGTGGGTGTCAGAAGAGGAGCGAAGAGCTCCAGATGGCCTGTAGAGATGCAAAAGATCAGCGAGATATTCAGGACTGACAGGAAGACTCGATAGATTTGAAGCAGAGAGAAGCAATGTAAAACAATAATGTAATGATTTAAACCAAACTAAAGACCTACCGTTTTTCATAGAAAACAGAACAACACAAGCCAATAGTATCGTGTATAAACTCAATACACAGCACTTGGTAAAACCTGTGCACAAGTAAAGTGTGTGTCTGTCAACCACAAGCGTTGATATCGTGATAAACACACACTTCGGTAGGCCTATAGAGAGAGGTACAAGGATAGACTATCAACTTCAGTTGGAAATATAAAACGTGGTTTGTGAAAAGGGCTTTTGACTACTTTACTTCCTGGTTGATTTGTGAAGAAGGGGTACACGCACAACACAGATTGGCTGGCATTCAATATGCACACTGCACACTGGACTTGAGAGCTCTTCTATCATAACAGGATCCACATTTCAATGCCGATTCCTCCCACCCCACCCCCACTCTCTCTTTCATTTTTCTTTACTCTCTCTCTCTCTCGGTACTCTCTCTCTCTCTCTCTCTCTCTCTCTCTCTCTCTCTCTCTCTCTCTCTCTCTCTCTCTCTCTCTCTCGCTCTCTCTCTCTCTCTCTCTCTCTCTCTCTCTGATCCTGTTATGATAGAAGAGCTCTCAAGTCCAGTGTGCAGTGTACATATTGAATGCCAGTCAATCTGTGTTGTGCGTGCACCCCTTCTTCACAAATCAACCAGGAAGTAAAGTAGTGTATAAAAATGGCAAAAATGCTGATTCAATCTGTTCTGGATTGCAGAGTGACATTAACAATCTAGTTGACTGGGCAGAGCAAAATCATATGGCCTTACACCCCAAAAAGTCTAAATTCATGTTAATCACAACAAGACAAAAGAGGCAAAACTTTAAAAATCAATTAAGAACACCGACTATCTATGAAAAGCCTCTAGAAGAAGTTACTTCACACAAATTACTCGGCGTATACATTGACAACAACTTATCCTGGTCAAAACACATGGACATTCTGTCCAAGAAAATTTCAAAAAAAGTATTTCAGCTCAATAGAATTAAACACTTTTTAGATCAACATACTCGTAGACTTTTTTTCCATGCCTATATCCAACCTGATATTGATTATGCATCAACATGTTGGGATTCAGCTAGTAAAAACACACTCAAACATGTTGAAAGACTATATAAACGCTCTCTTAAACTCATACTCCTTAAATCGTCATCCCTAGAAACCAATGACTATAAAGAACTTAACATTCTACCATTTGATTTGAAATGCCTACTAAATAAAGGTACCCTTATGTACAAGATCATAAATAAGCTAGCACCAAAATATCTTATTACTAAATTTAAAGTCCATACAATTCGAAGCAAAACCAAATTAACAATGCCCCGCCCCAGAACAGATCTATATAAATCATCCCTTACATTCTCTGGTGGTAAACTGTGGAACGACCTCCCTGATTATCTAAAAAATAGAACTAGCGTCTTTTCCTTTCGAAAATCTTATCACAAGCTCCTAATAGACAATCTTGTTTATTAGTAATGCTAATTAATGAGTTTTACTTCAAACGTTACTAATGCCATCAGCTATGTCTAGATTCTTATAAATCTCTCTCTCTCTCTCTCTCTCTCTCTCTCTCTCTCTCTCTCTCTCTCTCTCTCTCTCTCTCTCTCTCTCTCTCTCTCTGTCCCTCTCTCATATTCCCATGTTATCATATGTTTTTGTGTTTTTTTGTGTGTTTTTTCTTCCTTAAAATTGGGTTTATTCTGAAAAATTGTCATTGTCTCAAAATGGTTTCCCTTTTTTCGTACTCAATTTAAACTACCAATTCAAGTTCACCATTGTTAAGTATTATCCATGTTTGCTTTAAATCCCATTTTTTATTTCTTTTTCAATTATTTCATGTGCCAATTTTTGTTCCATTTTCTTGACTTGATTGTTTTATGTCAAATTTTCTTTGCTTGATGCATGGTATGAATGTGTGAGTGAGAGGGCAAGGTGTAAAGAAGCTATTGTAGCTTATCCTTTTTACCCTCAATAAAACATTCGTATTCGTATTCGTATTCTCTATTCTCTCTCTCTCTCTCTCTCTCTCTCTCTCTCTCTCTCTCTCTCTCTCTCTCTCTCTCTCTCTCTCTCTCTCTCTCTCTCTCTCTCTCTCTCTCTCTCTCTCTCTGTGCATAATGTTGGATTTGTCAGCTACGTAATGTTTATATTGGACTCGCGCGTGTGTGTGTGTGTGTGTGTGTGTGTGTGTGTGTGTGTGTGTGTGTGTGTGTGTGTGTGTGTGTGTGTGTGTGTGTGTGTGTGTGTGTGTGTGTGTGTGTGTGTGTGTGTGTGTGTGTGTGTGTGTGTGTGTGTGTGTGTGTGTGTGTGTGTGTGTGTGTGTGTGTGTGTGTGTGTGTGTGTGTGTGTGTGGCTGTGTGTGTGTGTATATGTGTGTGTGTGTGTGTGTGTGTGTGTGTGTGTGTGTGTGTGTGTGTGTGTGTGTGTGTGTGTGTAGATGATTTTCCTTCCCACTGCCCACCCTCTCCTTATTGATTGTGTATAATATTTACTATTAATTGTCGTTGTCGAAATATAGTCAATGCAATTCAACATAATGGTAAAGAAACTAATGTTTTGTATTATAGTATCACATTTCTCTTTCAATGCACAATTTGAACAAATGAATGTTGACATTTCTTTGATGTTTACTCGCAATGCCGCATTTCCTCCTTATTCTTTTCTATTATCCTATATAACTTTTGTTTATGTTATGATTTATATACTGTGCCCCTTCCATCCGCGTGTGTTTGTGTGCATGCCTGTTGTTTGTGCGTGTGTGTTGCGTGTGCGTGTGTGTGTGTGTGTGTGTGTGTGTGTGTGTGTGTGTGTGTGTGTGTGTAAGCGTGTGGTGCGTTCGTGTGTGTGTTTGTGTGTGTGTGTCTGTTTAGTGCGTGCGTGTGTCTGTGTTTAGTGCATGCGTGTGTGCGCGCGCGCGCGTGTGTGTATAATATATTTTTGTTGTTTCTTTATTTATATTGCTTGCTGGTTTATTCATTTATTATTGTAAGCGCTGAGGGCTTTTTTAAGATTAGGCGCTATGAATGCTAATTATTATTATTATTATTACATACTCCCTCCCACCCTACCTATTTGTGATATGGGCACAAGGCCTAGTCATTAAAATGGTTGAGTTGTGTTGAGCTGAGTTGAGTCTCTCTCCGTTTCTCTCTCTCTCTCTCTCTCTCTCTCTCTCTCTCTCTCTCTCTCTCTCTCTCTCTCTCTCTTCTCTCTCTCTCTCTCTCTCTCTCTCTCTCTCTCTCTCTCTCTCTCTCTCTCTCTCTCTCTCTCTCTCTCTCTCTCTCTCTCTCTCTCTCTCTCTCTGGATGGAACACAGGAAACGGAAAAGGACTTACTGCTGTATCCGGGGTTATAATTACTGGATGGAACACAGGAAACGGAAGAGGACTTACTGCTCTATCCGGAGTTATAATTACTGGATGGAACACAGGAAACGGAAGAGGACTTACTGCTGTATCCGGGGTTATAATTACTGGATGGAACACAGGAAACGGAAGAGGACTTACTGCTGTATCCGGAGTTATAATTACTGGATGGAACACAGGAAACGGAAGAGGACTTACTGCTGTATCCGGAGTTATAATTACTGGATGGAACACAGGAAACGGAAGAGGACTTACTGCTGTATCCGGAGTTATAATTACTGGATGGAACACAGGAAACGGAAGAGGACTTACTGCTGTATCCGGGGTTATAATTACTGGATGGAACACAGGAAACGGAAGAGGACTTACTGCTGTATCCGGGGTTATAATTACTGGATGGAACACAGGAAACGGAAGAGGACTTACTGCTGTATCCGGAGTTATAATTACTGGATGGAACACAGAAAACGGAAAAGGACTTACTGCTCTATCCGGGATTGATTTTTGCTTAGACTTTTATTATTATTTATTTTATATTGTTCCTGGTTTTATTTATGCTATTCTTCAAGTTTATTTTCATCAAAACAATAATATCCCACACATTCTGTTTTGTGTAGGCCTACTAAAAACATTCGCTTAGGTTTCCATTGTTAATCACTCAGATTTGGTATGGAATCAATGTTTTCAAAACCCCTTATAAATGATTTAAACAAATTTCAGACCTGCTGTTTTCATTCAAAACAAACAAAAAGTAATAAATAAAAAGATAACCCATTGGTGATAAACTCAACACAAAGCGGTTGGCAAAACAGCACACAACCAAACGGCTTCTAATGTAAAACAAATTAACGGCCTACCTTTTTCATAGAAAAGAAAACAACACAAGCCACTAGTATTGTTTATAAACTCAATACACAGCACTTGTAAAACTTGTACACAAGCAAAATGTGTGTTTCTCAATCACAGGCGTTGATATCGTAATGCAACACACGGAGCAAAGAAAAACAATATAAAGGAAGGGGTTGGGGGGTATCGAAACACCGTGGCAGTGGATGGATGCCTCGTGCCTCCATACGGGGAGCTGAACGACGCGCCCCTCCCCCCTTCCTTTATATTGTTTTTCTTTGCTCCGTGTGTGAGTGTGTGTGGGGGGTGGGGGGGTGGAGGCATGCGTGTGTTTGTATACGTGTATTGTTTGAAGGAGGAAGTGTTCTCTCTGTGTGTGTCTATGTCTCGGTCGGTCTGTCTGTCTGCCTGCCTGTCTGTCTGTAGGAATAGAGAGAAGAACAAGAATAGATTGAAATCTTAACTTCGAAATATAAATCGTGTGTTGTGAAAAACGGGCTTTGGATAATTATGTATCTACTTCCTGGTTCGAATTGAAAGGAAGGCACAAAATAGATACACACAGAATGCCTGCCAGTGAGCGCCATAATTGCACAGGAGGCTAGTGAACTCTTTTATTTATCACACCAGGACTCCCACGGTATTTCTTCGTCTTCGTTTTCTTCTTCTTCTTCTTCTTCTTCTTCTTCTGCGTTCCCAGGCCATATGGACATAATGGGTAAGATACGTATGTGTCCGTTTTTTTCAGTTTTCACTGGTATCCCCGCTGTATACAGCTGACACATTCCGATTTTGGAGGAGCTCAAAGGAGAAAAATATTTGGAAGACTTTTTTTTTTAAAGGCAGGAGAATGGGCCAATAAGTCAGAAAGATAGTAGTCGATGATAGAAAGCAAAGGGGAAAAGGCAGAGTCAAAGAGAGTGGCAGATTAGAGGAAGTTACAAGCACAGAACTTCCAGAACATGGGGGAACTATTTTTACGAAAGCCCCCCCGGTATCCCCACGGGGAGAGACTCGTGGAGGGGGCGGGGTCGTCCAGCTCCCCGTATGGAGGCACGAGGCATCCATCCACTGCCCCGGTGTTTCGATACCCCCCCCCCCCCCAACCCCTTCCTTTATGTTGTTTGTTTTGCTCCATGTGTGAGTGTGTGTGGGTGGGGGGGGGGGGGGGGGGGGGAGGGGCGCGTCGTCCAGCTCCCCGTATGGAGGCACGAGGCATCCATCCACTGCCACGGTGTTTCGATACCCCCCAACCCCTTCCTTTATATTGTTTTTCTTTGCTCCGTGTGTGAGTGTGTGTGTGGGGGAGGAGGGGGGGCATGCGTGTGTTTGTATATGTGTATTGTTTGAAAGAGGAAGTGTTCTCTCTGTGTGTGTCTATGTCGGTCGGTCGGTCTGTCTGTCTGCCTGCCTGTCTGTCTCTCTGTCTCTGTCTGTCTCTCTCTCTATCTCTCTCTCTCTCTCTCTCTCTCTCTCTCTCTCTCTCTCTCTCTCTCTCTCTATCTCTCTCTCTCTCTCTCTCTCTCTCTCTCTCTCTCTCTCTCTCTCTCTCTCTCTCTCTCTCTCTCTCTCTCTCTCTCTCTCTCTGCAATCACACACCCACACACACCCCTGCCACCCCAGCCTCTCTCAGCTCCTTGTATCTCGATATAGTCAACGAAATTCGTTATATAGACGGACAGACAGACAGACACACAAGCAGACAAAACAGACAGTCACACCAGCAAACAGACAGACAAACAGACACAAACGGACACACAAGCAAACAGACAGACACACAAGCAAACAGACAGACACACAACAGACACAAACGGACACACAAACAGGCAGAGAGACAGACAGACGCACAAGCAAACAGACAGACAAACAAACATACGGACAAACACACAAACAGAAAGACACACTCACAAGCAATCGGACAGACAGAGAGACACATAAGCAAAAAGACAGACAGACAGACACACAAACAAATAGACTCATAAGCAAACGGACACACGGACAGACAAACAAGCAAAGAGACACACAAGCCAAATGATAGACAGACACACAGACAGAGTAAAAACAACTTCAACCTCCTCACTGAGGGTGATAGAAGTGATGTGTGTGAATACGAAGGGGGACAACTGGTGATATAAATGATGTGTATGAATACGAAGGGGGACAACTGGTGATAGAAGTGATGTGTATGAATACGAAGGGGGACAACTGGTGATAGAAGTGATGTGTATGAATACGAAGGGGGACAACTGGTGATAGAAGTGATGTGTATGAATACGAAGGGGGACAACTGGTGATATAAATGATGTGTATGAATACGAAGGGGGACAACTGGTGATATAAATGATGTGTATGAATACGAAGGGGGACAACTGGTGATATAAATGATGTGTATGAATACGAAGGGGAACAACTGGTGATAGAAGTGATGTGTATGAATACGAAGGGGAACAACTGGTGATAGAAGTGATGTGTATGAATACGAAGGGGGACAACTGGTGATAGAAGTGATGTGTATGAATACGAAGGGGGACAACTGGTGATAGAAGTGATGTGTATGAATACGAAGGGGGACAACTGGTGATAGAAGTGATGTGTATGAATACGAAGGGGGACAACTGGTGATAGAAGTGATGTGTGTGAATACGAAGGGGGACAACTGGTGATAGAAGTGATGTGTATGAATACGAAGGGGGACAACTGGTGATAGAAATGATGTGTGTGAATACGAAGGGGGACAACTGGTGATAGAAATGATGTGTATGAATACGAAGGGGGACAACTGGTGATATAAATGATGTGTATGAATACGAAGGGGGACAACTGGTGATAGAAGTGATGTGTATGAATACGAAGGGGGACAACTGGTGATAGAAGTGATGTGTATGAATACGAAGGGGGACAACTGGTGATAGAAATGATGTGTATGAATACGAAGGGGGACAACTGGTGATAGAAATGATGTGTATGAATACGAAGGGGGACAACTGGTGATAGAAGTGATGTGTATGAATACGAAGGGGGACAACTGGTGATATAAATGATGTGTATGAATACGAAGGGGGACAACTGGTGATATAAATGATGTGTATGAATACGAAGGGGGACAACTGGTGATAGAAATGATGTGTATGAATACGAAGGGGGACAACTGGTGATAGAAATGATGTGTGTGAATGCGAAGGGGGACAACTGGTGATAGAAATGATGTGTATGAATACGAAGGGGGACAACTGGTGATATAAATGATGTGTATGAATACGAAAGGGGACAACTGGTGATATAAATGATGTGTGTGAATACGAAGGGGGACAACTGGTGATAGAAATGATGTGTATGAATACGAAAGGGGACAACTGGTGATATAAATGATGTGTGTGAATACGAAGGGGGACAACTGGTGATATAAAGTATGTGTATGAATACGAAGGGGGACAACTGGTGATATAAATGATGTGTATGAATACGAAAGGGGACAACTGGTGATATAAATGATGTGTATGAATACGAAGGGGGACAACTGGTGATATAAATTATGTGTATGAATACGAAGGGGGCAACTGGTGATATAAATTATGTGTATGAATACGAAGGGGGACAACTGGTGATATAAATTATGTGTATGAATACGAAGGGGGACAACTGGTGATATAAATGATGTGTATGAATTACGAAAGGGGGACAAATGGTGATAGAAAATCAGATAACTGTGACACAACAGGAAGAGTTATTGGTATTCCTCGTAATAAGGGTCAAGAGTTATTTCCCTTTCAACCCACTGAGAATGAGAGGCTTGAGAGGGGCTGGAGCGGGGGGGGGGGGGGGGGGGGGGGGGGTCTGGCTGATATTTTCATTCATAACTGGGTACTGTAAGGTAAGGTTCCCCATCAGTCTTAGAACAATGGTGTTCCTGGGGAGCAGGGGGGGGGGGGGGGGGTTGTTTACTGACTGATATTTTCATTCATAACTGGGTACTGTAAGGTAAGGTTCTCCATCAGTCTTAGAACAATGGGTAGGGGGGGAGCAGGGGGGGGGGGGGGGGGTTTTACTGGCTGATATTTTCATTCATAACTGGGTACTGTAAGGTAAGGTTCTCCATCAGTCTTAGAACAATGGTGTTCCTGGGGAGCAGGGGGGGGGGGGGGGGTGTTTACTGGCTGATATTTTCATTCATAACTGGGTACTGTAAGGTAAGGTTCTCCATCAGTCTTAGAACAATGGTGTTCCTGGGGGAGCAGAGGGGGGGGGGGTAAGGTAAGGGTTACTGGCTGATATTTTCATTCATAACTGGGTACTGTAAGGTAAGGTTCTCCATCAGTCTTAGAACAATGGTGTTCCTGGGGAGGGGGGGGGGGGGGGGGTGTTTACTGGCTGATATTTTCATTCATAACTGGGTACTGTAAGGTAAGGTTCTCCATCAGTCTTAGAACAATGGTGTTCCTGGGGAGCAGGGGGGGGGGGGGGGTGTTTACTGGCTGATATTTTCATTCATAACTGGGTACTGTAAGGTAAGGTTCTCCATCAGTCTTAGAACAATGGTGTTCCTGGGGAGCAGGGGGGGGGGGGGGGTGTTACTGGCTGATATTTTCATTCATAACTGGGTACTGTAAGGTAAGGTTCTCCATCAGTCTTAGAACAATGGTGTTCCTGGGGAGCAGGGGAGGGGGGGGGTGTTTACTGGCTGATATTTTCATTCATAACTGGGTACTGTAAGGTAAGGTTCTCCATCAGTCTTAGAACAATGGTGTTCCTGGGGAGCAGCAGGGGGGAGCAGGGGGGGGGGGGGGGGGGTTACTGGCTGATATTATCATTCATAACTGGGTACTGTAAGGTAAGGTTCTCCATCAGTCTTAGAACAATGGTGTTCCTGGGGAGCAGGGGGGGGGGGGGGGGGGTGTTTACTGGCTGATATTTTCATTCATAAACTGTGTGCTATAAGGTAAGGTTCTCCGTCATTCTTAGAACAATGGCTAGTATTTTCATTCATAAACTCTTGTACAGAATGAAGCTGCTGCAGAGGTGGCTACATTGTGCATTCCATAGTAAGGGTTCATTATTGAAAGTCCGTTTAACGTCCTCCGGCATGGAACAGGTACATGTAGGTCATTCTTAACTACAAAAAGATAGTGGGACGATCCTGGAGGTACTGCAATAGCAGGAGAAAGTCCTCTGTGTGTTTTTAAAAAAACAAGAATACTCAAGATTGATATAAGTGTATTTGATGTAAAGGTTCATGCATAGGTCTGTTAGTAACTGAGAAACGTGTGCATGCACCAGTCATTGGAAAATATATTGTAAACATTATTGACTTTAACAATGTGTGTGTGTGTGTGTGTGTGTGTGTGTGTGTGTGTGTGTGTGTGTGTGTGTGTGTGTCTGTGTCTGTGTGTGTGTGTGTGTGTATGTGTGTGTGTGTGTATTAGTATTAGGTACTTTATAGTCACAGAGGCGTCTCTGTGAAATTCGGGTTGCTCCCACCTGGAGAGCGCGTCGCAGCCAGAGGCGCGCCACCCAATGTTTTTATTATTTTATTTTTTTTGCATGCGATTTTTTTCACTGATGAGGGGGGGGGGGGTAATTTTTTTTTACCAAATGACAACTGTATGTACTGTGTACTGTGTGTGTGTGTGTGTGTGTGTGTGTTTGTGTGGGGGGGGGGGGGGGAGGGTGCGTGTGTGGGGGTTGTTGCACATTTAGTGGAGTCAATACAGATTTCATTTCTTAATATTTGTTTTTAAAATGCAGAATAATAAGTTCGTTTGTCTCCAACACCCCATCACGACTAAGAAGAACAAACACACACATACACACACACACATGCACGCGCACGCACCCTAGCACACACGCGTACATGCGCACTGCAGTACATACAGGCATAACTGCACAATCACAAACCCGCATAATGTTTTTGTGTTTATTCATTCATTTACTTTTGTTTGTCTAACATCACCATGGTGTGACTACAACCTACACACACGCCACAACTTCCCATCGAAACCAAACCTCAACATCTCTTGAAAACTTCTTCAGCAAGCAGGGGGAGGGGGGGGCACATTTTCCAGCCAAGAAATCCTTCCACCCTATCGCAGGACGCTGTACCTTCTATAAGGTACATCCTGGGGTACAGAGAGGGGTGGGGTGGGGTGTCCAGAAACTCCTTTCACGGCCTACCTTGGCTTCAAACACTCAAAACACCATTCGTGGGGCGCTACATTGGCATGTAATTGATTAGTAAGCCAAACATAGAGTCATGTTGGTACTTTTCACCCTTCTATAAGGTACATCCTGGGGTACAGAGAGGGGTGGGGTGGGGTGTGTCCGGAAACTCCTTTCACGGCCTACCTTAGCTTCAAACAATCAGACCATTCGTGGGGCGCTACGTTGGCATTTTATTGATGATTAAGCCAAAAATCGAGTCATGTTGGTACTTTTCACCCTTCTATAAGATACATCTTAGGGTACAGGCGGGGTGGGTTCCGAAAACCCCCTGTACCCCCCCCCCCCCCCCCTTACCAATCCTCCCCTGCATGTTCACCCATCAACAAGCTGAAGTAAAACTACAGATTATTTAAAAAAATAATCGTCCAGTTACAACTGCAACATTGCTTTCCTTGAAATGTGTGGTTGTATTGAACCTCAGAATACACGTGGTATGAGCCTAGGTTGCAGACAAAAAATAATTGAATAAATAATTTTTTTTTAAACTTGCGGACTAAAAAAAGCGTGTGTAATATAGACTAAAAAGAACCATATGGCATTAAATCAGAGAAACTATCTCTGATTAAATGCTACAAAAACAAAATGCATGTATGTCACTACACGACAAAAAAGACAGAAAATGAGCTCTCCATTCCCACCTTTATCAAGATCAAAAGATAGAAGAAGTGACATCACATAACGTTTTTGCGTTACTGTCGATAATGATTTATAAATGCCTGATCATATTTCTTATCTTGGCAAACGAATTTCAAAAAGGATAAATCAGTCGTCGCTATCCGACGCTAACCGTGTATCTACAACATTTGACAAAAATAGATTTTTTACTGAAACTCCTTCCAGTGACCTCACGCAGGTCTTCTATAAATATCTTGTGTCAGCGACCAATGAAAATGCTCAAATTTGTCACATGATACCACGGACATAATCGTGTATGTGGCGGGTTGTTGCTGTATTTGACGCGATAAGCGTGTAACTGGTCACGCTAATCGTGTAACTGCCGGCAGCTGTCGTATCTCCCATTGTCAGAACAATGCACTAACTTTTCTCCCCTTTAGTGAAGGCAGTTTCAGAGAGTTAAGTCTTTCTTTGTAAGTCTTGTTTATACATGTTTTTACTAATTTAGTGGCTCTTCTTTGGATCTTTTCCAAGGAAATACTTTGTCTTTTAAGAGCTGGAAACCATACTACAATACTCTGTTCAAGATGTGATCTGACTAATGCCTTATACAACTTCACAAATACTTCTTTATTAAAAAAAAAATCAAAAGACATTTGTATTAGTCCTAACATTTGTTTTGACTTTTTAATAACACTGTTTATGTGTTCATCAAAACTTAATGTGGCGTCAAAAGTTATACCCAAATCTTTTTCTTGTTAACTTTCTTCAATTTTATCAGTACATGTACTCCGACTGTTATTAAGTTTAATGAAATATCCATGTTTTGGGTTACGTTTCCCGTAATGCAATACCTTACATATTTGTTCATTAAAATATAAGTTCCAAGTGTTTGACCACTCCTGTAAAGTGTATAAATATGCCTGTAATACATCTTTGTTATTAGAATTGTTGCATATTTTAGTATCGTCTGGATAGATCTTACAATCGCTACTTATGTTATCTGGTAGATCGTTTATGAATATTGCGAATAAGACAGGGCCTAATATGCTACCTTGGGGAATTTGCTTCCTCTGAATAAGACTTACCAACTCTAACCCGTTGAGTTCTTTGAGGCAAGAATCCTTTAATCCACTGTAATAATTCGCCTTCTATTCCATACACTGACAATGTAATTAGTAATCTCTCCTGCGGGACAGAGTCAAAAGCCTTTAATCCACTGCAATAATTCGCCTTCTATTCCATACGCTGACAATGTAATTAGTAATCTCTCGTGCGGGACAGAGTCAAAAGCCTTTAATCCACTGTAATAATTCGCCTTCTATTCCATACGCTGACAATGTAATTAGTAATCTCTCGTGCGGGACAGAGTCATAATCCTTTAATCCACTGTAATAAATCGCCTTCTATTCCATACGCTGACAATTTAATTAGTAATCTCTCGTGCGGGACAGAGTCAAAAGCCTTTAATCCACTGCCATAATTCGCCTTCTATTCCATACGCTGACAATGTAATTAGTAATCTCTCGTGCGGGACAGAGTCATAATCCTTTAATCCACTGTAATAATTCGCCTTCTATTCCATACGCTGACAATTTAATTAGTAATCTCTCGTGTGGGACAGAGTCATAATCCTTTAATCCACTGTAATAATTCGCCTTCTATTCCATACGCTGACAATTTAATTAGTAATCTCTCGTGCGGGACAGAGTCAAAATATAATAATAATATATATAATAATAACAGTACATTTATATAGCGCTTTACCTCAGATGAGCCCAAAGCGCTTTACAATCAATTATTCATCAACAGATAACAAAAACAAAAAAGACATTCAAGAGTGACACCAACCACCAACAGTGCATATGCAAAGCAACTCTCTCTCTCTCTCTCTCACACACACACACACACACACGCACACACACACGCACACGCGCGCACACACGCACACACGCACACACACACACACACACACACACGCACACACGCACACACACACACACATAAACACACAATTATTGACGCCAACTAGTTCATACCCCATTCGGTAAGTCACAGCAACTGAGCCGCATGGACTGACCACATACACCAACACGCAGACACAAACACCCTCATACACAACGTACGCACGCAGACAGACACACAGACACGCACACAAACACACACACATGCGTGCACACACAACTCACAAAACCAAAATACACACAAGCACACATTCATGCTCACACACACACACACAATACACACACACTCACACACACACACACACACACACACACACACACACACACACACACACACACACACGCACCACAAAACACAGCACAAACCTCTTAAATCAATCTTCCCTCACGTGCACACAACGATAGACAACTGATCAAATATTTAGGGCGCAGCAGGAAAAAGATGGGTTTTAAGAGAGGTTTTGAATGAGGAGACTGAGTTGGAGTGTCGGAGAGGAGAAGGCAGAGAATTCCACAGAGATGGTGCTTGACAAGAAAAAGAACGTTGGCCAGCAGATTTGAGACGGATGGAGGGAATGGAAAGGAGACGAGAATCAGAAGACGGACGTAGTTGGCGAGCTGGGACATAGAGATGAAGAAGGTCAGAGAGATACTGGGGAGCTTGATCATTCAGTGACTTGAAGGCAAGGAGGAGAATTTTGTAGTCAATACGTGATTGAACTGGGAGCCAATGTAGGGAACGAAGAACCGGAGTGATGTGATCGTACCTAGGGGAGCGAAAAGCCTTTAATCCACTGTAATAATTCGCCTTCTATTCCATACGCTGACAATGTAATTAGTAATCTCTCGTGCGGGACAGAGTCAAAAGCCTTTCTAAAGTCTAGATACAACACATATAAAGATTATCCATTGTCTAACATCTTAGTTAAATGTTCTGTTACCTATAGTAGCTGGGTAACACAAGATCTTTTATTCCTAAAACCATATTGACAGTCTGAATATAGATTATTGTCTTTGAAAAACTTAACAATAATTATTGTCACGTAAAATAGATTCCATTACTTTTCATGTTACATAGTGAGACTTACTGGTCTATAGTTACCTGGATCTGACCTTGACCCTTTTAAAAGTATAACGACAACTTCAGCTTTCTTCCAGCTTGTTCTGTTAAATAGTTTAATTAATGGTACACTAATCTCGCTTGCAAGTTCTTTCAATACTTTGGAAGGTATTTGGTCAGGACCTTGAGCCTGAGATACATCTAGTCATATAAGTTTCTTTGCTACTGTTTCTACTCTTATATTAACGTCTTTTAGTGTCTTACCATTTGATTTTTTTGTGTAGCTTTATTTACCCAAATTAGAAAGACATGTATTGTCCTCTCTCGTAAAAACACTGGAGAAAAAGTTATTTAATATGATTGCTTTTTCATCATCAGTTGTAGCTGTATCCCCATTTTCTTTTATAATGATCCAATTCCTGTCTGCAAAACTTTTTGCCGCCCTGACCTTGACCTTGGCGTATGACACTTGAAAACCGAAAACCGTTACGGGGCCATAACTTCCACACCGCAGGTCCTAGAGTCTTCAAACTTGGCATGGAGGTACTTTCCCTTATGGCCGTTCTGCTGATGGCGTACCAATGAAGGTCAAGGTCAAGGTCATGGAGATCGGTATGCCTTGAAAGTGGTAGGGGTCTAATAATTGCGGTTTTCTGTCCCACGCATATCTCCCAAACCGCTTCACCGAATCGTTTCCAATTTTGTGCGGTGGCGTGTCACCATGAGAGGAAGGCATCCGCGCATAAATTATTGCTGTTGTGACCTTCACCTTGGTGTATGAGCTTGAAAACCGAAAATATTGAATGGGCTATAACGTCCACACCGTTGGTCTTAGGGACTTCAAACTTGGCATACGGTTTTTCTGATGATTGCATACCGATCAAGGTCACGGTCAAGGTCATGGAGATCGGTAGGCCTTGAAAGTAGTAGGGGTCTAAAAATTGGGTTTTCAGCCACAAAAATAAAAATATAATATTTCACGGACCCAACTAAACCGATACTCAGAGTTACCAGCACTTGGCGTTACCTGTACTAGGCGTTACCGGTACTAGGCATTACCAGTACGGGGCGTTGCGCTAGTCCTTATAAAATAAAGTGTCTGAAGTCTGAAGTATGGAGCCCCACATGGCCGAAAGGCCAAAGAGGGCGTTAAACATTATTTCCTGAATTTAAGTATGAAGTCTCTCTCTCTCTCTCTCTCTCTCTCTCTTTGTTTGTGAAGCCTGAAGTCTTTGTGTGTGTGTATGTCTCTCTCTCTCTCTCTCTCTCTCTCTCTCTCTCTCTCTCTCTCTCTCTCTCTCTCTCTCTCTCTCTCACTCTCTCTCTCTTTGTTTCTGAAGCCTGAAGATCTCTCTCTCTCTCTCTCTCTCTCTCTCTCTCTCTCTCTCTCTCTCTCTCTCTCTCTCTCTCTCTCTCTCTTCTCTCTCTCTCTCTCTCTGTGTTTCTGAAGCCTGAAGTCTATGTGTCTGTCTGTCTGTTTTCTCTCTCTCTCATTCTCTCGCTCTCTCTCTTTCTGAAGCCTGAAGACTATGTGTCTGTCTGTCTGTTTCTCTCTCTCTCTCTCACTCTCTCGCTCTCTCTCTTTCTGAAGCCTGAAGTCTATGTGTCTGTCTCTCTCCCTCCCTCTCTCTCTCTCTCTCTCCCTTCCTCCCCCCCCCCCCCTCTCTCTTTCTCTCTCTCTCTTTGATTCTCAAGCCTGAAGTCTCTGTGTCTCTGTTTCTGTGAAAAAATGGTGGCGCGCCTCTGGTTGCGACGCTCTCTCCAGGTGGGAGCAACCCGGATTTCACAGAGACGTCTCTGTCACTATTAAGTGCCAAGTACCAATACATTTCAAACATTTTCAAACTGGCTGACAGCAACGTTTTATTTATTGAAAAATAGTTTTCACTCATTGATCACACTTGAACATTACATTTGCACTAACACAAGACAAGTCAATACCAAGGGTATTTTATTATTTTAAAAATCATTCAGTTTAGGCACAGATGGAGCATCAAAACACATCGATATTCATCCATCAAATAAGCAGAAGTAAAACTGTACAGAGTATTAGAAACAATCGTCTAGTTAGAACTGCAACATTGCTTTCCTTGAAATGTGTGGTTGAGCCTCAGAATAGACGATTTTCGGAAAAAGAACTAGGGGAGAGCACTTCGTGAAAATTAGAGTTGCTTACCTCCATTACTCGATCAAATACCATAGCGACAATGCAACAATGGCGTCGAAGCTTGAAACCGCAGGATGCGAGTCAGCGCCTTGCAAAAAAAAATTTAATAGAAAAATTAGGGGTGGCCAGTTGCCACAAACTGACAAAACTTGCAAAATGTGACGTAAAATATAAATGACATAAATTTTAGAATGACGCGCGGTGTTCTAAGTGCTGTAATGTCTGCTCAAACATACGAGGCGAGAGCTGGGGATCTACCTGATGGTAGAGTAACTTCCCCTGTTTGACCGATTGAATTAGGCAAGATCACTCCCACACACCATGAAATTACTCCCCTTAGTTATTTCCGAACAATTCTTAATGAGCCAAGCTTGTAGAAAACATTTTTACTTACACAATAATTTTAAAAAAATAGCAAAACAGCTTGCAGACTGAACCAAAAGCTCATGTGCGAAACCTATGGACAAAAAAACCCATTATATAAGGAAATTGAACATAATGCTTGGATCGAAACTGTGGCAAGTGTTTGAAGATGACTCATATGGACGAAACGTTGTTCGTCGAATGTAACTACATGATCATGAAAGTATGCAAATATATTTTGAAAATACATTATACATCTCTCTCTATACACACACACACACACACACACACACACACACACACACACACACACACATATATATATATATATATATATACACACACACACACACACACACACATGCACGCACACGCACACACACGCACGCGCGCACACACACACACACACACACACATACACAGCTTCGAGCCCAGTTCTCCAGAATAGTAGCAGTAGCCTCCTCTGCTATATGGAAGTCATAGTCTGACACTGTATCCTTGCACACATAGTTTATAAACACTGTATGAACACTTTGTCAACACCTTATAAACTTGAGAATAAAAACTTTATAAACAAATAACAAGCACGAGAATAAACTCGTTATAAACACAAGAATAAACACTTTATAAGCACAAGAATACACACTTTATAAACACGAAGCTAAACACGAGGATAAACACTTCATAAACACGAGGATAAACAAGTCGTACCTGCACAACAGAAAAGCCAGAGTGCTGGTAGATGGTCACTGCGGCCGAAAGGTGCTGCTGCGCCAAGGGGTTCCACATGGAGGAGTACTCTCGCCTACCTTATTTATACTCTTCATCAGCGACCTAGTACCAGAGCTGCCAAAGGGAGTCCATGCAGCACTGTATGCAGACGACCTAGTACCAGAGCTGCCAAAGGGAGTCCATGCAGCACTGTGTGCAGACGACCTAGTACCAGAGCTGCCAAAGGGAGTCCATGCAGCACTGTGTGCAGACGACCTAGTACCAGAGCTGCCAAAGGGAGTCCATGCAGCACTGTGTGCAGACGACCTAGATCTCTGGTGCACAGAAGAGCATGCTTCCACTGCAACGTACAGAATGCAGCTTGCACTAGAGAAAGTTGCAGGGTGGGCAGAAACCTGGTGTGTGACCATCAACAGGGAAAAGACCACAGCCACCCTCTTCTCGCTTTCTGCCAAAGCCCATCCAGGCAGACTGACCTTGGGAGAAACACCACTGAAAATTGAAGACCAGAAAACCTATCTGGGAGTCACTGTTGACAAGAGAATGACCTGGAAGCAACACATCACAAATGCAGAAGGAAAAGCCAGGAGAAAGTTACATGAGAAAACTGGCAGGATCACAATGGGGCGCAAACGATAGGATCCACAAGACAGTCTACCAGAGGACTATACGACCTCACCTCAAGTACGGTTCCAGTTCTTGGATGACAGCAGCCCTGGATAAAGTTCTGAACCAAGTTCAGAGTCCAAGGTCAGCAAGGTAATTGCTAATCAGTACTCCGAAACATCTAAAGCTAAAATGTCCACATACTAAATTTCAAGATTGTACCTTGAAGGATGTGGCCACAAGAAGAAATTAAAGTTTTCAAGGTCAATGTCAAGGTTAGGGTGGTTGCATTTCCCCCCGCATATGTCTTTTAGTCTTGGTCATACACTGTCACACAAATTTTGATGTGATTCTGTTTAGCGGTTCGCAAAATATTATTTTTATAGGCCTCTGCAACTAGGGTTATTAACGCCCTTGAGAGTGAGAGTGATGCCCTTGCTGGTCAGTACTGACAAGGGCATTCACTCTTGTAAAAGGCAGCCATTTAGTGGCATCAAATAGGGTTATTGGCGAGTTATTCCCCTATTTGGTCAGTACTGAACCATCTTCCCCCACCCACCAAGGGCATTCACTCTTGCAAAAGGTGTTCGTTGCACTTGCAGACCCCAATAAACACAGACAAACACCTACACACAAAATGAAAACAACACAAAACAAACAGCAACTAACTTATACTCCTTTATCCACTGTAGAGGGGCAAAGACAATAAAGCTTACCACAGGACGTTTTGGAGACGTATGCAGGTTTGAAGTACCAGATTTCAAAAGATTCTTTGTTTTGACAGGCGAACAAATAGATTTGGAACATTTTATGGCACTAGGAACTTTAATGGTTGTGGTGGCACTCTTTTATGGTACTTTTTCAGCATTAGGGCTTATATTACTTGTGTGTAAGAGTTAAAATGGTTTTTGTTTCCATAAATAACGACTGATTCTTATTCCTGAATCAATGCTGAATCCTTGGATACACATTTTATTGCGGTCAGTCCATTACTTTTAGAGATATGGTCAGTTTAGTGTCAGTTGTGCTGAAATTTGCATATTGGACAAAAGCGGAAATAGCGTTTTTAGCCATTTGTGCACCCCTGTGTTTTCAAAACTGTACAGTCTGATTAGACAGAAAAAAATCGGTATGTCGCATAAGTATCCAACTGTTAGAAAAACCAAGTTTTAACTTTGAAAATGCATTAACATTTCAGATATGCGACTTCAAAAACGGCATTTTTTGTCCAGAGTTTCCCAAATTGCGCAAAATGTGGTGTCTTTAAAAGCAATTATCTTCAAAACTATTCGATCAGATTTAACTACAATTTTGCATGTGAGTTTGTATTACGGGCTTATTTAGAAATAATTATGTATTTGGCTTTGGGCTACCTTGAATTTTGACCGTTTTTGTAGATATACCTATACAAAGGCATACACACTGTCACACACACACCTAGCACCAGTTTACTAAACACCAAAAACAGTTGAGCTTAACCTGCTGAAATGGGCTATAACTCGAGAAGTAGCAGAAACATGTATGTTTAGGTTTTAGAAAGCTTTCAAGATGATTTTTATGATTAAACATGTTAAGCGGTTGAGACCTGTTCGACTGCCAAACATTCTTGTTTGAAGTAAAGAGTGGATCCTTTATAGCATTTGGTCTTTTCTGGTAATAATTTGACAGATATCTTTTCCTTACATCCTGAAAAGCAGGACATTCAAAAATGTTATGAAATTCGTCACCCAGCACACGAAGATCGCACTTAGAACAGAATCTTTCATTATGCGGAATGTTTTGACTTCTGCCTGCTTGTATTGGTAGTTTATGGTTCAACGTTATAAATGTCATAAATAAAACTGCTAAGTTGTCAGGCAAAAAGGTTAAATAAGTTTGAAAGGAAATAAAAACATCTTTATATAATCTGTAATTATTATAGACTTGTTTTCCTTGTAATTGTGAATACCAGTGTTGAATAAATTGATCCTTTAAAGAACGTACAACTTTAGAATAACACTTCACAAACACGGGGATAACACTTTATAAACATGAGAATAATAAACACTATAAAAAAAAATGTTTATACACGAGGATAAACATGACAATACACGCTTTATAAACACGAGAATTAAATTTACATAAAATGTGATTCATAAGTACGACAAAATGTTCTGGATATATTGATCTATTTATATACACTGTAGGTTAATACAATGTGAATATGGGTTATATACAAACATGTCCATAGCATTTAAACATAGTTTATAACCACGCAAATAAAATGTACATAAAATGCGATCATAAGTAGGACAAAAAGTCCTGGATATATTGATCTATTTATATACACTGTAGGTTAATACAATGTGAATATGGGTTGTATGCAAACACGTTCATAGCATTTAAACATAGTTTATAACCACGCAAATAAAATGTACATAAAATGCGATCATAAGTACGGCAAAAAGTCCTGGATATATTGATCTATTTATATACACTGTAGGTTAATACAATGTGAATATGGGTTGTATGCAAACACGTTCATAGCATTTAAACATAGTTTATAAACATTGAATCCTTGTACATAAAATGCGATCACAAGTACGACAAAAAGTCCTGGATATATTCATCTATTTATATACACTGTAGGTTAATACAATGTGAATATGGGTTATATACAAACATGTCCATAGCATTTAAACATAGTTTATAAACATGCGAATAAAAAGTACATAAAATGCGATCATAGGTACGACAAAAAGTCCTGGATATATTGATCTATTTATATACACTGTAGGTTAATACAATGTGAATATGGGTTATATACAAACATGTCCATAGCATTTAAACATAGTTTATAAACATGCGAATAAAAAGTACATAAAATGCGATCATAGGTACGACAAAAAGTCCTGGATATATTCATCTATTTATATACACTGTAGGTTAATACAATGTGAATATGGGTTATATACAAACATGTCCATAGCATTTAAACATAGTTTATAAACATGCAAATAAAAAGTACATTACTACGTTATAGGAATGTAACGCATTGACAAAAGAATGTATGTGAAAAACATGGATTATGGATAAAAGAATTTGCATCAATTGATGGATTCTGATATCAATTGCAAACATGGATTATGGACAAATCTATGAGCATAAAATGTTAAAAAAAATGCTTAAGTGCAAACAAGTGTACATGGAAATGTAAAACATATGCTATGCTACAGGGGTGGGATTGGACCAAAGGAAAAAAAAAGGAAAACTAGATTTTCAACAACCCGCGGCCCACCCCCTGAACAAAATTTGATTAATAATAAACAAATACAATAAAATAAAGCCTATAAAATGGGTTGGCATGAATGTGATTGTAAGACTGTATGTGATTTCATTAATTAATATAAAAAAATAATGAACGGACAGGTGTGTTGAAATTTTTAAAAATGCAACCACTCTCCGGGCTATGTTTGTGCCTTTAACTTGGATCGATGGATGAATGGTGTGCAAATAATAAAAGAATAATCATCCAAAGACATTTAGACACTGGCATCTTTGGAATTATCGGGTAATTTGTTTAAAATAAAGGTAGGCCTAATCGAAGTCAAGTCTTTGAATGTTAGCCGTAAAACCGTAGCAAGATCGCTTTCCGCGAACATCGGCGTCGATTTTCGATATTGCGATGATTTTGTTGCTCAATTTCGTCAGAAAAGCTTTATTAGTACCTTCAGTCATTAATTCTTTGTTGATTTTAGTACAAAACAAGCAGAAAAAAGCAAAATACCTGGAAATGTTCGCGATCGCACAGAGAAATTCACTCGGCCGGCCGCCAAGTTGCAACTCGGCAACATCGCGATCAATTTTCACTTCGTTTGCCTGGAAAGCTCTTCGCGTGGACAGTAAAAAATCTGGTCGCCATTTGTATACTCTTCAGTCTGACCCCAAAATAGATCGACCCAAATAAAAAAAATATTTCACCCCTTTAACCAATGAAAATACCGCATTTAATGCATTTAATGCATGTGATGTCAAGCGCAACCCCTTTTTTGATGATGTAGTGTGGTAGGTACACAAGTATTCAATGATTGGCCGCTATATTAAGTGCTTTGTGATGTCATGTGGGCTTCCCGGAATATTCCGGGAGCCGCTATTGGCTCTAGGGGGGGCTATCCCGGATCAATCCGGGAACAGCGCTACTAAGGTTAAAGAAATATATTTATTTTTTGCCGGAATTTTTTGTCCGGCAAAAAACGGACAAAATCCCACCCCTGATGCTAAAACGAATGTACCTAGAATGTGGGCACAGATGATGAACAAAAGAATGTGCATAATATATTATAATATATTATAATGTAAGTATAGATAAATGGATAAATAATCATGTGAAGAAAAATATAATGATCTATTATTACCTTCAGACAAAAAAAGTGTTCAACATAGTAACCAAACGTCCCTTTTGAACAAAGTGCATAGTGCATGAAACATCAACATTGTTCATGGACGAATGGTATAATAAATCACAGAATTTATTTATCAATGAAGATCAAGCAAATTGCACAAATGATGAAGGGAATGTAGACTGTAAACGTTACCGATAAATAATTTACAAAATTTCTCCTTGGGAGATAATAAAGTGAATTTGATTTGATTTGATTTGATTTGATAAAAGGCATGACATTTAGAAGGTAATCTTTACCACTGGACTATGGGCATGTTAAAACTTTACCACTGAATAAAAGGCAGGGTATTTAGACTGTAAACTTTACCCATGAATGAAAGGCAGGGTATTTAGACTGTAAACTTTACCATTGAATGAAAGGCAGGGTATTTAGACTGTAAACTTTACCCATGAATGAAAGGCAGGGTATTTAGACTGTAAACTTTACCAATGAATAAAAGGCAGGGTATTTAGACTGTAAACTTTACCATTGAATAAAAGGCAGGGTATTTAGACTGTAAACTTTACCATTGAATAAAAGGCAGGGTATTTAGACTGTAAACTTTACCAATGAATAAAAGGCAGGGTATTTAGACTGTAAACTTTACCATTGAATAAAAGGCAGGGTATTTAGACTGTAAACTTTTCCATTGAATAAAAGGCAGGGTATTTAGACTGTAAACTTTACCATTGAATAAAAGGCAGGGTATTTAGACTGTAAACTTTACCAATGAATAAAAGGCAGGGTATTTAGACTGTAAACTTTACCCATGAATGAAAGGCAGGGTATTTAGATTTGTAAACCTTATTACCAGAGTATAGGCATGCTGTGAACTTTACCATTGGACATAGCGAGGCTCCATGGATTGTAAACTTTACCAACAATAAAATGGTTTATCAATCTAACTAATTGGCATGCCATATACAAACTCGTTGAGCAGTACACTTTATCACTGAACACGAAGCATGCTATAATTATTAGCATTGGATATATTATAGGCAAACAGTGAACTTTACGATAAGACACTAGGCAGACTGCAAACAGAATGATGTCATCAAGTCATGGGCCAATCACGTTCTCGTAGTTAGTTTTCTTCTCCACTGTTCTCATGATCAGGACCTGCAAATTTCAACAGAACATTTTTGACATTGTGATCTAAAGATATTACTGATCTTGATAAGCTTCATTGTTATTAATTAAATTATTCTATTGGGTATTTGGGTATAATTTAGTACTTCATAGTAACAGAGGCGTCTCTGTGAAATTCGGGTTGCTCCCACATGGAGAGCGTGTCGCAGCCAGGGGTGCGCCAACCCCTTTTTTTCTATTTGCATGCGATCTTTGTGTGACTGACGAGGAAGGAGAGAGAGAGAAGGGGGGAGGGGATACATTTTGATCAAATGACAACTTTTTCGTTGCCACTTGGTTTAACGTGTGCTAAGTGCATGGGCACATGGGACCTCGGTTTATCGTCTCATCCGAAAGACTCCACGTTCAGACCATAAGGCCTAGTGCATAGTGAGAGGAAAAATCCCCTGAACCCAGGTTCAAACTCGGGTTTATTTTGCACGAGGCGAACGCGTTACCTCTGTGCCACTCTACACCCAGCACAATCAATGGAAGCGTGAAAAAAAGGAAGGATAACAGGATTGTCACCAAGAGGGACGCACCTACACTTCTTCACTCGATTCTACAACATAATTTCCCCCCTCACTCCCCTGTCCTCCATCCTGTCATGACGTGGGTCCCACTTGCCCTCTCTGGTCTGCTCCAAAAACCCTAATACGGCGAGCGGGCAAATCTACTTCCAACTCCTAGTCCGGCTCACTGCTGGCACACTCTAATGGCACACAACAACAACAACAGCAGCAAGAACAAGAAGAACAACAACAGCAGCAGCAACAGCAACAACAACAACAACAACAACAGCAACAATAACAACAACAACAGCAGCACAACAACAGCAACAACAGCAACAAGAACAACAACAACAACAGCAACAACAACAACAACAACAACAACAACAGCAGCAGCAACAACAACAACAACAACAACAACAACAACAACAACAGCAACAAGAACAAGAAGAACAACAACAGCAGCAGCAACAACAACAACAACAACAACAACAACAACAACAACAACAACAACAACAACAACAACAACAACAACAACAACAACAACAACATACAGTGTTTATACGACACTAAATCTTGATAGAAATAAATCCAAGCGCACACACACACGTTAAACATTCATAACGCATTTAAAACAAGTGTGACCCACTTGCCCTCTCTGGTCTGCTAAAAAAAAAACAACCTAATACACTGAGCGAGCAAATCTACTTCCAACTCCTAGTCCGACTCACTGCTGGCACACTCTAAGGGCACACAACAACAACAACAACAGCAATAACAACAACAACAGCAATAACAAAAACAAACAACAAAAACAACATACAGTGTTTATACGACACTAAATCTTGGTAGAAATCTAATCGAAGCGCACACACACGTTAAACATTCAAAACGCATTTAAAACAAAGACGAACAAGAACGAAAGACATTGCCCTCTCCAACGGGATGCAACACATTATGCGGGCAAGTTCTGCACGGAAACCCATGCACGAGGAAACCCATGCACAATCTCATCCCCTTATTTCTTATATAGGTTTATGGGGTTTCCGTACAGCACTTGCCGAAACCCATCCGTTCTCCCATCAGCTTATTTCTTACATAAGTGTATGGTGTTTCCGCACAGAACTTGCGGATTGCGGATCTATGTGTGTGTGCTCTAAGACCGTGTACACATACACGCGGAAATCCGTGAGTAATCAGTAAATAAGTGAAAGAAAGATACAAAATAAATAAATAAGCGGTGTCTGTCTTTCCCCTAATCCGTCTTTTTTTTCTTCCTTTCTTTCGTTTACTTATTGATTATTTCTGCGCGGAAAATCCAGATGTACTGTGTACCAGTCCTAGCCCCATCCATCAACCACAAGGCCCTAAAATAAAAGGGCCACAGTGATGTGGATCCACTACTGGATCTGATCTAATGTGGACAGATTGCATCAATCAATCAGTCAGTCAATCAGTGACAGTTGGGTTTAACGTCCACTCGGCTTCAATGAGAACATGTGACTCGAACCATCAACCAACCCCCACAACCATTGTTCAATGCTCAGAGCAGATCCTGGAGGTACTGCAATACCAGGTCCAAGACGTAAGGTATCAATCACTGTAACATTGGCTCTTTGGGTATCTCAGTCCCGTATTAATAACAAAATGCTTTCATCAAATCACATACAAGGCGCTCTCGATAAGTTTTTGGATGTAAACAACTGAGAGGATGTACACTTCTTCTGGTGGGTCTACATGTTCTTTATCTCGTCCTCACTTATTCAAAAAATATTGTCAACAAGAGAAATCACACTGGCTAAAAGTGTTCATAGTTACAACGATCCATTGACGATTGTATCGGTCAGTCTCTTCTAACGTCCGTCTGCCAAAGTGGAAATCCTCAAGCCAGTTGTGGACTTGTTTGTAGCAGAGAAAAGTCCTAAAAACAATTTACCAGTGTGTGATACCTTTGTTTCAACGTCTTTCCCTGAGCATAAGTGTACAACATCATATGTAAAACATCTCGGATTGAAAGAGATTCTCTCAGCTTGTGATCAGCGTTCACCTTGGCGGACTTTTCGCTTTGCCCAACGGTTTTGGTTTGGTGAAAAATAAAGAAATTTTGCAACATGCGTATCATGACAATGGTCTATCTCATAACATCATTTGCATTTCTGTGATGTCAACAGAATCTTCACATCCATAAACTTATTGAGAACCCCTCGTACAATAGATTATATTATTTTGGTTGTCGTTTTGAAATCAAAAGATTATGAACGGAAATGAACCACTTGTATCATCATCTCTTTTGCATCAATGACTATGACGTATAAAATTATTCATTGGTGAAGAAAAACATGATTGATATTGCTTCAAAATGGATTTACTAGGGGATATAACTCTGTTCTATGTTCTCTAAATTTCAGCCCTTTCATTCCATGATTGGCTGCGTTTTAATAAAAGAATGTTTTTGTATCCAAATGACATTAACCCATAACCCAAAATTGAACGTAACCCCTGTAAACGGGTATCATAAATTATAATATAGTCTTAGAAAGATGCCTCCAGTAGGTTTTGCAATTTGAAGAACAGACAGAAACGCAGACACCCTCTCTTCATACCCTGATCTCTGGCAGATGCAGCATCCGTGTCGTGTGACATGGCAGTGTACACTGAGGGAACTCCAATGTCACCAGTGTCCACAGAGGAGTACGTAGGTGACTGGTGGTCTGCTTGATCACACACACACACACACACACACACACACGCACACACACACACACACACACACACACACACACACACACACACGCACACACGCACACACATACACACAGAGAGACACACAGAGAGAGAGACACACACACAGAGACACACACACACACATGCACGCACGCACGCACGCACGCACGCACGCACGCATGCACACACACACACACACACACACACACACACACACACACACACACGTGCGCGCATGTACATCCAAGTGGACGATTCAACTTAATGTGAATTAAGTATCTGTATGAATATTGCAAACATATTGAAAAAGAATCCAAAGATAATTTTGACATCATGTTAATGACTTCAGACAGTCAATATTCACGCTATTGTATAAAAGGCTTAAGTACAATGAATTCTAACTTAATTTTAAATCAGCTCAAGGATACAAGTTCAAGAGAAAGTGTATATTTGATCTTTAAATTTCGTTTAAATGCTTTTAAAACAACATTTTGTAAAGACGTTAAGTGTATATGTGGAAATCAAATATATATAAATCATTTGCTCCTATATTGTCCTAGAATCAAAAAACAAATCAACAAAACTGTAGGTGAATTGCTGAACCATCAAACACCATTAACCAATATACCGATATCCAAGCATAAGAAAGAAGGCCCAGCCGAGTGGCACCAAAACACTTATTTTAACATCTAATTATTACATTAACTCCTTGTTTTTAGATATCATTATTATCATTTACATTTCATTAATGCGTTTAACTCACTGTAAAATGCGCGTGAGTTTTTGTGCAAGAATCCATAATGAATATCATTAGGTCTGTGCATTCAAACATAATTAATATCATTAGAATGTATTTACCGTTTGTCAACACCAACACGATATTTACAGCTGTTATCTATTTTTGTTGGTAATCATTAGCTTCGGAAGTTTTGATGTACAAAGGTCAACTAGATTTCCACCAGAGGGTTCGTGGCGCTTTTGATGTAAAGAAAGCCAAAAGATCTTGTCTTGCTTACTCACACGTCAGCACCACTTTTACGTCATCAAACAAAAAATGCGTCATTGGGTGATTACAATATTCTGGGCGGCAAAAGTAGGGGATATTAGGATATAGAGTTTGAAATGAGGAACCTGTCGCGCGGTCCCTCATTTCATTTTTATTGCAAAGTGTTTTGCTGTAGAATTATTTCGATCTTCTGCCGTGTCCAGTGCCAGTGTAAGATTGGAAAGTGTCCATTAATTTGAGAAAAGTTGAGAGCAAAAAATCTGATTTTTGCTATTGTTTGTAATGAATTAATCTGAATTAACTGAATTTTCTATAACCGTATGTTGTCCATACATTTACTCAACAAGTGGTCTAATAATGAGCTTCTACTCCACTTGGCTTGCCTTTTATGGCGAGAAAAGCTAAAACGTAGGCGGACCAGCCCTGTTCTCCCCTATTTTCAGTGCAGTAAGTTTACTTTATTTTCCACTACATGTTCTTTATCTCGTCCTCACTTATTCAAAAAATATTTTCAACAAGTGACTTCACACTGGCTAACAGTGTTGATAGTTACAATGATCCCTTGACGATTGCAACGGTCAGTCTCTTCTAACGTCCGTCTGCCAAAGTGGAAATCCTCAAGCCAGTTGTGGACTTGTTTGTAGTAGAGCAAAGTCCTAAAAACAATTTACCAGTGTGTGATACCTTTGTTTCAACGTCTTTCCCTGAGCATAAGTGTACAACATCATATGTAAAACATCTCCGATTGAAAGAGATTCTCTCAGCTTGTGATCAGCGTTCACCTTGGCGGACTTTTCGCTTTGCCCAACTGTTTTGGTTTGGTGAAAAATAAAGAAATTTTGCAACATGCGTATCATGACAATGGTCTATCTCATAACATCATTTGCATTTCTGTGATGTCAACAGAATCTTCACATCTATAAACTTATTGAGAACCCTTCGTACAAAAGATTATATTATTTTGGTTGTTGTTTTGAAATCAAAAGATTATGAATGGAAATGAACCACTTGTATCATCATCTCTTTTGCAACAATGACTATGACGTATAAAATTATTCATCGGTGAAGAAAAACATGATTGATATTGCTTCAAAATGGATTTACTAGGGGATATAACTCTGTTCTGTGTCCTCTAAATTTCAGCCCCTTCATTCCATGATTGGCTGCGTTTTAATAAAAGAATGTTTTTGTATCCAAATGACATTAACCCATAACCCAAAATTGAATGTAACCCATGTAAACGGGTATCATAAATTCTAATATAATATTAGTAGGATGTCTCTAGTCGGTTTTGCTATTTGAAGAACAGACAAAATGCAGACACCCTCTCTTCATACCCTGTTCTCTGGCAGATACAGCATCCGTGTAGTATAACATGGCATTGTCCACTGAAGGAACTCCAAGGTCACCGGTGTCCAGACAGGAGGAGTACGTATGAGATGACTGGTGGTCTGCTTGATCACACACATACACACACACACACACAAACACGTACGCGCATGTACATCCAAGTGGACGATTCAACTCAATGTGAATTTAGATCTGCATGAATATTGTAAACATATTGAAAAATTATCCAAAGATAATTTTGACAGCATGTTAATGACTTCAGACAGTCAATATTCACGCTATTGTATAAAAGGCTTAAGTACAATGAATTCTAACTTAATTTTAAATCAGCTCAAGGATACAAGTTCAAGAGAAAGCGTATATTTGATGTTTAAATTTCGTTTAAATGCTTTTAAAACAACATTTTGTAAAGACGTTAAGTGTATATGTGGAAATCAAATATATATAAATCATTTGCTCCTATATTGTCCTAGAATCAAAAAACAAATCAACAAAACTGTAGGTGAATTGCTGAACCATCAAACACCATTAACCAATATACCGATATCCAAACATAAGAAAGAAGGCCCAACCGAGTGGCACCAAAACACTTATTTTAACATTTAATTATTACATTAACTCCTTGTTTTTAGATATCATTATTATCATTTACATTTCATTAATGCGTTTAACTCACTGTAAAATGCGCGTGAGTTTTTGTGCAAGAATCCATAATGAATATCATTAGGTCTGTGCATTCAAACATAATTAATATAATTAGAATGTATTTACCGTTTGTCAACACCAACACGATATTTACAGCTGTTATCTATTTTTGTTGGTAATCATTAGCTTCTGAAGTTTTGATGTACAAAGGTCGACTAGATTTCCACCGGAGCGTTCGTGGCGCTTTTGTTATGAAGAAAGCCAAAAGATCTTGTCTTGCTTACTCACACGTCAGCACCACTTTTACGTCATCAAACAAAAAATGCGTCATTGGGTGATTACAATATTCTGGGCGGCAAAAGTAGGGGATATTAGGATATAGAGTTTGAAATGAGGAACCTGTCGCACGGTCCCTCATTTCATTTTTAATTGCAAAGTGTTTTGCTGTAGAATTATTTCGATCTTCTGCCGTGTCCAGTGCCAGTGTAAGATTGGAAAGTGTCCACTAATTTGAGAAAAGTTGAGCAAAAAATCTGATTTTTGCTATTGTTTGTAATGAATGAATCTGAATTAACTGAATTTTCTATAAACGTATGTTGTCCATACATTTACTCAACAAGTGGTCTAAAAATGAGCTTCTACTTCAGTTGGCTTGCCTTTTATGGCGAGAAAAGCTAAAACGTAGGCGGACCAGCCCCGTTCTCCCCTATTTTCAGTGCAGTAAGTTTACTTTATTTTCCACTATATGTTCTTTATCTCGTCCTCACTTATTAAAAAAATATTTTCAACAAGTGACTTCAAACTGGCTAACAGTATTGATAGTTACAATGATCCCTTGATGATTGTAACGGTAAGTCTCTTCTAACGTCCGTCTGCCAAAGTGGAAATCCTCAAGCCAGTTGTGGACTTGTTTGTAGTAGAGCAAAGTCCTAAAAACAATTTACCAGTGTGTGATACCTTTGCTTCAACGTCTTTCCCTGAGCATAAGTGTACAACATCATTTGTAAAACATCTCCGATTGAAAGAGATTCTCTCAGCTTGTGATCAGCGTTCACCTTGGCGGACTTTTCGCTTTGCCCAACTGTTTTGGTTTGGTGAAAAATAAAGAAATTTTGCAACATGCGTATCATGACAATGGTCTATCTCATAACATCATTTGCATTTCTGTGATGTCAACAGAATCTTCACATCCATAAACTTATTGGGAACCCTTCGTACAATAGATTATATATTTTTGGTTGTCGTTTTGAAATCAAAAGATTATGAACGGAAATGAACCACTTGTATCATCATCTCTTTTGCATCAATGACTATGACGTATAAAATTATTCATTGGTGAAGAAAAACATAATTGATATTGCTTCAAAATGGATTTACTAGGGGATATAACTCTGATCTATGTCCTCTAAATTTCAGCCCCTTCATTCCATGATTGGCTGCGTTTTAATAAAAGAATGTTTTTTGTATCCAAATGACATTAACCCATAACCCAAAATTGAATGTAACCCATGTAAACGGGTATCATAAATTCTTATATAATTTTAGTAGGATGTCTCTAGTAGGTTTTGCAATTTGAAGAACAGACAAAATGCAGACACCCTCTCTTCATACCCTGATCTCTGGCAGATACAGCATCCGTGTAGTATAACATGGCATTGTCCACTGAAGGAACTCCAAGGTCACCGGTGTCCAGACAGGAGGAGTACGTATGAGATGACTGGTGGTCTGCTTGATCACACACACACACACACACACACACACACACACGTACGCGCATGTACATCCAAGTGGACGATTCAACTTAATGTGAATTTAGATCTGCATGAATATTGTAAACATATTGAAAAAGAATCCAAAGATAATTTTGACAGCATGTTAATGACTTCAGACAGTCAATATTCACGCTATTGTATAAAAGGCTTAAGTACAATGAATTCTAACTTAATTTTAAATCAGCTCAAGGATACAAGTTCAAGAGAAAGCGTATATTTGATGTTTAAACTTTGTTTAAATGCTTTTAAAACAACATTTTGTAAAGACGTTAAGTGTATATGTGGAAATCAAATATATATAAATCATTTGCTCCTATATTGTCCTAGAATAAAAATTAAAAAAATCAACAAAACTGTAGGTGAATTGCTGAACCATCAAACACCATTAACTAATATACCGATATCCAAACAAAAGAAAGAAGGCCCAGCCGGGTGGCACCAAAACACTTATTTTAGCATCTAATTATTACATTAACTCCTTGTTTTTAGATATCATTATTATCATTTACATTTCATTAATGCGTTTAACTCACTGTAAAATGCGAGTGAGTTTTTGCGCAAGAATCCATAATGAATATCATTAGGTCTGTGCATTCAAACATAATTAATATCATTAGAATGTATTTACCGTTTGTCAACACCAACACGATATTTACAGCTGTTATCTATTTTTGTTGGTAATCATTAGCTTCGGAAGTTT
>CM065713.1:26136178-26153279 GCA_017654935.2 Phymorhynchus buccinoides | reverse complement strand
TAACACAAGACAAGTCAATACCAAGGGTATTTGTATTATTTAAAAAAATCATCAGTTTATGCACAGAGGGAGCATCAAAAAAACAAATCGATATTCATCCATCAAATAAGCAGAAGTAAAAACTGTACAGAGTATTAGAAACAATCGTTCAGTTGAAAACTGCAACATGCTTTCCTTGAAATGTGTGGTGAGCCTCCAGAATAGACGATTTTCGGAAAAAAAAAAGAATAGGGAGAGCACTTCGTGAAAATTAGCGTTGCTTACCTCCATTACTCGATCAAACTACCATTAGCGGGACAGGCAACAATGGCGTCGAACGAAAGCTTGAAACCGCAGGGGGATGCGAAGTCTCGCCTGCAAAAAAAAATTTAATTAGAAAAATTAGGGTAGCCAGTTCCCACAAACTGACAAAACTTGCAAAAAAATGTGGACCGTTAAAATATGACATAAATTGTAGGAATGGCGCGCGGTGTTTCTAAGTTGCTGTAATGCCCTGCCAAAAACATTACGAGCTGAGAGGAGCTGGGGATCTACCTGATGGTTAGAGTAACTTCCTCTGTTTGCAAACCTATTGGCATTAGCAAGAGCACTCACACACACCATGACTTACTCCCTAGTTATTTTCCGGAACAACTCTTATTGAGCCGAGCTTGTAGAAAACATTTTTTACTTACACAATAATTTTTTTAAAATAGCAAAAAAAGATTGCAGACTGAAACAACAGCTCTGTGCGAACACATAGGACAAAAAAAAAAACCATTATATAAGGAAAAATTGCACATAATGCTTGGATCGAAAAAACTGTGGCAAGTGTTGAAGATGACTCATATGGACGAAACGTTGGTCGTCGAATGTTAACTACATGATTATGAAAGTATGCAAATATATTGTGAAAAATAATACATTATACATCTCTCTCTATACACAAACACACACAACACACACACACACATATATAACAACGAACACACACAAAACACACATGCACGCACGCAAGCGCGCACGTCACCACGACACAACACGCACGGCGCCACACACACCCACACACCACACATACACAGCTCCGAGCCCATTCTCCAGAATTAGTAGCAGTAGCCTCCTTGCTAATGGAGTTCATTAGTCTGGACACTATATCCTTGCACACATAGTTTATAAACACTGTATGAAACTTTGTCAACACCTTATAAAAACTGAGAATAAAACTTTATAAAACAAATAAACAAGCACAAGAATAAAATCCGTTATGAAACAAGAATAAACACACTTATAAGCCACAAGAATACACACTTTATAAACCACGAGCTAAAAACACGAGGATAAAAACACTCATAAAACACGAGGATAAAACAAGTGACCGCACACAGAAAAGCCAGAGTGCGGTAAGATGGTCCCACTGCGGCGAAAGGTGGCTGCTGCGCCAAGGGTTCCCACAGGAGGGAAGTACTCTCGCCTACCTTAATTTATACTCTTCATCAGCGACCCTAAGTACCCAGAGCTGCAAAAGGGAGTCCCTGCAGCACTGTATGCAGACGACCTAGTACCAGAGCTGCCAAAGGGAGCATTTGCAGCACTGTGTGCAGGCAGGACGGAAACCTCGACCAGGAGCTGCCAAAAAGGGAGTTTCATGGCAAGCACTTGTGTGCAGACGACCTAGTACCAGAGCTGCCAAAGGGATCATGGCAGCACTGGTGTGCAGACGATCTAGTTCTCTGGTGCCACAGAATGATAGCGTGGGCTTCCCACTGCAAACGTACAGAAGGCAGCTCGCACTGGAGAAAGTTGCAGGGTGGGGCAGAAACCTGGTGTGTGAACATCAAAGGGGAAAAGGACCACAGCCACCCTCTTCTCGCTTTCTGCAAAGCCAATCCAGGCAGGACGACCTTGGGGAAGAGAGAAAACACACTGAAAATTGAAGACCAGAAACCTATCTGGGGAGTCACTGTTGACAAGAGATGACCTGGAAGCAAACCACATCACAAATGCAGAAGGAAAAAGGCCAGAGAAAGTTACATGAGAAACAATGGCAGGACACAATGGGGCGCAAACGTAGGATCCACAAGACAGTCTACCAGGGACTTGTACGGGACCCTCACCTCGAGTACGGTTCCAGTTCTTGGATGACAGCAGCCAAGATGCATCATCAGGCCCTGTATATAAAAGTCTGAACAAAGTTCCGAGTCCAAGGTCAGGCAAGGTAATTGGCTATTCAGTTACTCCGAAAACATCTAAAGCTAAATGTCCACATACTAAAATTTCAAGATGTAACCTTGAAGGATATGCCACAAGGAAGAAATTAAAGTCAAGGTTCAATGGTCAAGGTTAGGGTGGTTGCATTTTCCCCCGGCATATGTCTTTTAGTCTTTGGTCATTACACTGTCACACAAAATTTGGATGTGATTCTGGTTTAGCGGTTCGCAAAATATTTTATAGGGCCTCTGCAACTAGGGTTATTAACGCCCTGAGAGTGAGGAGTGATGCCCTGCGGGTCAGTTAATGACAAGAAGCATTCACTCTTGTAGAAAGGCAAGCCATTTAGTTGGGGCATCAAATAGGGGTATGTTATTCCCCTATTGGGTCAGTATGACCATCTTCCCCCACCCACCAGGATTCACTCTTGCAAAGGTGTTCGTTGCCACTTGCAGACACCAATAAACACAGGGGGACACACACCTGACAAAACAAAATGAAAAACAAACCAAAAACAAACAGGGCAACTAAATATACTCCTTTATCCACCTTGTAGAGGGGATAAGGACAATAAAGCTTACACAGGACGTTTTGCAGGAAGCACTATGCTAGGTCTGAAGTACAGAATTTCAAAAAGATTCATTGTTTTTGACAGGCGAACAATAGATTTGGAAACTTTATGGCCTAGGAAACTTTAATGGTTGGGTGGCACTCTTTTATGGTAATTGTTCGGCATTAGGGCTTATATTACTTGTGTTTGTAAGAGTTAAAATGGGTTTATTTTCCATAAATACGACTTGATTCTTTATTCATGACTCAAATGCTGATCCTTGGGAGCACAATTTTATTGCAGTCAGTCCATTTACTTTTAAGAGATATGGTCAGTTTAGTGTCAGTTGTGCTGAAAATTTGCATAATTGACAAAAGCGGAGAAATAGCGTTTTTAGCCATTTTTGCACCCCTGTGTTTTCAAAACTGTACAGGTCTGATTAGACAGAAAAAAATCGGTATGTCGCAATCATAAGTATCCAACTGTTAGAAAAAAAACCAAGTTTTTTAACCTTTGGAAAATGCATTGGAATGTGAATCAGAATTTTAGGGCGTAGGTAGGCGTGGCCTGTCTAATAAAATTGTCCATCAAAAACAGAGTACAACTAAAGGCTTTAAAAATTGCAATCTAACATGATAAAATAAAACATTCTTCAAAAACCCAGTATCCGAGGGGAGGCCCTTTACCAACATGGATTGGTTCGGTCACGTGATTTACTGCGCCTCCAGTCTGCTGAAGCCTGGGTTATTCCCCCTGCGAGGCGGAGGCAAGGTTATCAGGTCAGAACTGGTGCGGAGGCCCGCGAAGTGCTAAAGGTGGACTCCTGTTAAAAAGCCGTGTCGTTGGATGTTTACGCTCCACCCGCTAGTGGAGCTGACATTTCATGGGCAAGTGGAACGCTTGAGAGCCTGGTAATGCTTGTAAGCCCGGGGCCAGGTGACTGGAGGGAAATTGCCATTAGCACATTATGTTTATTGGACATAATGATGCTTAACAGATGTTTTCATGGAGTTAAACATGTTACCGCCACGGCCTACCTCCAAACCTGTGCCCATAAAAATGGCCAAACATGTACTGTAGTTCATGTAGGGGGAAATCATTTTAATAATGTTGCTAGCTTAATTGATTGTAATTTTTACAAATTTGATGTTGCTTAACTATGAAAATTAAAATGTGTTGGAAATGTGAACTCATGGTCTGGACTACATTATTAGAGCCCACTTGCCTGCGGGGAGGGAGGGCTTTAGCGACAAGCAATGTGCGGCATGAGTGTCGTCACAGTTGTAGTCTCATAACATTTCAGATTGGCGGACATCAAAAACGGGCCATTTTTGCCACCTTTTCCCAAAGTGCGCAAAAATGTGGGGGTCTTAAAAAGCAATTATCTTCAAAAAACATCATCAGATGTAACTTACATTTTGCATGTGAGTTTGTATACGGGCTTATTTAGAAATATGTATTGGTTTTGGGGCTTACTGAATTTTTGACCGGTTTTGTAGATTATACCTATACAAATGCATACACACTGTCACACACAACCTAGGGCATCCACACACATAGAACCAGTTCACTAAAATACCAAAAACAGTTGAGCTTAACTGTGAAATGGGCTATAACTCGGAGAAGTAGCAGGAAAACATGTATGTTAGGGATCTAGAAAAGCTTTCAAAATGATTTTTATGAAAATAGTTAAGCGGTGGGATTTCGACGATTTCTTGTTGAAAGTAAAAGAGTGAGCTTTTTATAGCATTTGGGTCTTTTCTGCGTAAAATAATTTGACAGATATCTTTTCCTTACATCCTGAAGAGCAGGGCATTCGAAACTGTTATGAAATTCGTCACCCAGTACACGAAGATCGCACTCAGAACAGAATCTTTCACTATGCGGAAAGTTTTGAATTCTGCCTGTTTGTATTGTTAGTTTATGGTTCAACGTTCTAAATTTCACAAATAAAATTGCTAAGCTTTCAGGCAAAATGTTTAGATAAGTTTGAAAGGAAATAAAAACATCTTTATATAATCTGTAATTATTATAGACTCGTTTTCCTTGTAATTGTGAATACCAGTGTTGAATAAATTGATCCTTTAAAGAACGTACAACTTTAGAAGTAAATAACGTACTTCACAACAAAACAACGCACCGTCGTTGGGGGGGATTGGATTGGGATGAATTGAAATTTTGTTTTAGTTGGGGGATGGTGGGACTAACACTGTATATTAAGACTATTGAGAAAAAATAAAATAAACACTTAAAATAAAAAAACCTGTTTTGTTTTATACACGAGGATGGTTAATGCAATTTGTTAGGAACATGACAATACACGCTTTATAAACACGAGAATAAACACTTTACATAAAATGTGATTCATAAGTACGACAAAAATGTTCTGGATATTATTGATCTATTTATATACACTGTATGTTCAATACAATATGAATGTGGTGTATATACACACATGTCCTATAGCATTTGAAACATAGTTTATAAACATGCAAATAAAAAATAAATGTACCATAAAATGCGAGTCATAAGTACGGCCCCGCCACACACCGCCCAAACCACCACTCCACCCAAAAAGTCCTGGATATATTGATCTATTTTATATACACTGTAGGTTAATACAATGTGAATATGGGTTGTATACAAACATGTCCATAGCATTTAAACATAGTTTATAAACATGCAAATAAAAAGTACATTACTACGTTATAGGAATGTAACGCATTGACAAAAGAATGTATGTGAAAAACATGGATTATGGATAAAAGAATTTGCATCAATTGATGGATTCTGATATCAATTGCAAACATGGATTATGGACAAATCTATGAGCATAGAATGTTAAAATAAATGTTTTATTAAAAATAAATGCTTAAGTGCAAACAAGTGTACATGGAAATGTAAAACATATGCTATGCTACAGGGGTGGGATTTGACCAAAAGAAAACTAGATTTTCAACAACCCGCGGCCCACCCCCTGAACAAAATTTGATTAATAATAAACAAATACAATAAAATAAAGCCTATAAAATGGGTTGGCATGAATGTGATTGTAAGACTGTATGTGATTTCATTAATTAATAAAAAAAATAATGAACGGACAGGTGTGTTGAAATTTTTAAAAATGCAACCACTCTCCGGGCTATGTTTGTGCCTTTAACTTGGATCGATGGATGAATGGTGTGCAAATAATAAAAGAATAATCATCCAAAGACATTTAGACACTGGCATCTTTGGAATTATCGGGTAATTTGTTTAAAATAAAGGTAGGCCTAATCGAAGTCAAGTCTTTGAATGTTAGCCGTAAAACCGTAGCAAGATCGCCTTCCGCGAACATCGGCGTCGATTTTCGATATTGCGATGATTTTGTTGGCTCAATTTCGTCAGAAAAGCTTTATTAGTACCCTCAGTCATTAATTCTTAGTCAATTTTAGTACAAAACAAGCTGAAAAAAGCAAAATACCTGGAAATGTTCGCGATCGCACAGAGAAATTCACTCGGCCGGCCGCCAAGTTGCAACTCGGCAACATCGCGATCAATTTTCACTTCGTTTGCCTGGAAAGCTCTTCGAATGGACAGTAAAAAATCTGGTCGCCATTTGTATACTCTTCAGTCTGACCCCAAAATAGATCGACCAAAATAAAAAAATTATTTCACCCCTTTAACCAATGAAAATACCGCATTTAATGCATTTAATGCATGTGATGTCAAGCGCAACCCCTTTTTTGATGATGTAGTGTGGTAGGTACACAAGTATTCAATGATTGGCCGCTATATTAAGTGCTTTGTGATGTCATGTGGGCTTCCCGGAATATTCCGGGAGCCGCTATTGGCTCTAGGGGGGGCTATCCCGGATCAATCCGGGAACAGCGCTACTAAGGTTAAAGAAATATATTTATTTTTTGCCGGAATGTTTTGTCCGGCAAAAAACGGACAAAATCCCACCCCTGATGCTAAAGCGAATGTACCTAGAATGTGGGCACAGATGATGAACAAAAGAATGTGCATAATATATTATAATATATTATAATGTAAGTATAGATAAATGGATAAATAATCATGTGAAGAAAAATATAATGATCTATTATTACCTTCAGACAAAAAAAGTGTTCAACATAGTAGCCAAACGTCCCTTTTGAACAAAGTGCATAGTACATGAAACATCAACATTGTTCATGGACGAATGGTATAATAAATCACAGAATTTATTTATCAATGAAGATCAAGCAAATTGCACAAATGATGAAGGGAACGTAGACTGTAAACGTTACCGATAAATAATTTACAAAATTTCTCCTTGGGAGATAATAAAATGAATTTGATTTGATTTGATTTGATTTGATAAAAGGCATGACATTTAGAAGGTAATCTTTACCACTGGACTATGGGCATGTTAAAACTTTACCCATGAATGAAAGGCAGCATATTAAGACTGTAAACTTTACCCATGAATGAAAGGCAGGGTATGTAGACTGTAAACTTTACCCATGAATAAAAGGCAGGGTATGTAGACTGTAAACTTTACCCATGAATAAAAGGCAGGGTATTTAGACTGTAAACTTTACCACTGAATAAAAGGCAGGGTATTTAGACTGTAAACTTTACCAATGAATGAAAGGCAGGGTATTTAGACTGTAAACTTTACCACTGAATAAAAGGCAGGGTATTTAGACTGTAAACTTTACCCATGAATGAAAGGCAGAGTATTTAGACTGTAAACTTTACCACTGAATAAAAGGCAGGGTATTTAGACTGTAAACTTTACCATTGAATAAAAGGCAGGGTATTTAGACTGTAAACTTTACCAATGAATAAAAGGCAGGGTATTTAGACTGTAAACTTTACCACTGAATAAAAGGCAGGGTATTTAGACTGTAAACTTTACCAATGAATAAAAGGCAGGGTATTTAGACTGTAAACTTTACCATTGAATAAAAGGCAGGGTATTTAGACTGTAAACTTTACCAATGAATAAAAGGCAGGGTATTTAGACTGTAAACTTTACCCATGAATGAAAGGCAGGGTATTTAGATTTGTAAACCTTATTACCGGAGCATAGGCATGCTCTGAACTTTACCATTGGACATAGCGAGGCTCCATGGATTGCAAACTTTACCAACAATAAAATGGTTTATCAATCTAACTAATTGGCATTTAAAAAGTCGTTGAGCAGTACACTTTATCACTGAACACGAAGCATGCTACAATTATTAGCATTGGATATATAGGCAAGCAGTGAACTTTACGATAAGACACTAGGCAGGCTGCAAACAGAATGACGTCATCAAGTCATGGGCCAATCACGTTCTCGTAGTTAGTTTTCTTCTCCACTGTTCTCATGATCAGGACCTGCAAATTTCAACAGAACATTTTTGACATTGTGATCTAAAGATATTACTGATCTTGATAAGCTTCATTGTTATTAATTAAATTATTCTATTGGGTATTTGGGTATAATTTAGTACTTCATAGTAACAGAGGCGTCTCTGTGAAATTCGGGTTGCTCCCACATGGAGAGCGTGTCGCAGCCAGGGGTGCGCCAACCCCTTTTTTTCTATTTGCATGCAATCTTTGTGTGACTGACGAGGAAGGAGAGAGAGAGAAGGGGGGAGGGGATACATTTTGATCAAATGACAACTTTTTCGTTGCCACTTGGTTTAACGTGTGCTAAGTGCATGGGCACATGGGACCTCGGTTTATCGTCTCATCCGAAAGACTCCACGTTCAGACCATAAGGCCTAGTGCATAGTGAGAGGAAAAATCCCCTGAACCCAGGTTCAAACTCGGGTTTATTTTGCACGAGGCGAACGCGTTACCTCTGTGCCACTCTACACCCAGCACAATCAATGGAAGCGTGAAATAAAGGAAGGATAACAGGATTGTCACCAAGAGGGACGCACCTACACTTCTTCACTCGATTCTACAACATAATTTCCCCCCTCACTCCCCTGTCCTCCATCCTGTCATGACGTGGGTCCCACTTGCCCTCTCTGGTCTGCTCCAAAAACCCTAATACGGCGAGCGGGCAAATCTACTTCCAACTCCTAGTCCGGCTCACTGCTGGCACACTCTAAGGGCACACAACAACAACAACAACAGCAATAACAACAACAACAGCAATAACAAAAACAAACAACAAAAACAACATACAGTGTTTATACGACACTAAATCTTGGTAGAAATCTAATCGAAGCGCACACACACGTTAAACATTCAAAACGCATTTAAAACAAAGACGAACAAGAACGAAAGACATTGCCCTCTCCAACGGGATGCAACACATTATGCGGGCAAGTTCTGCACGGAAACCCATGCACGAGGAAACCCATGCACAATCTCATCCCCTTATTTCTTATATAGGTTTATGGGGTTTCCGTACAGCACTTGCCGAAACCCATCCGTTCTCCCATCAGCTTATTTCTTATATAAGTGTATGGTGTTTCCGCACAGAACTTGTGGATTGCGGATCTAATATGTGTGTGTGCTCTAAGACCGTGTACACATACACGCGGAAATCCGTGAGTAATCAGTAAATAAGTGAAAGAAAGATACAAAATAAATAAATAAGCGGTGTCTGTCTTTCCCCTAATCCGTCTTTTTTTTCTTCCTTTCTTTCGTTTACTTATTGATTATTTCCGCGCGGAAAATCCAGATGTACTGTGTACCAGTCCTAGCCCTATCCATCAACCACAAGGTCCTAAAATAAAAGGGCCACAGTGATGTGGATCCACTACTGGATCTGATCTAATGTGGACAGATTGCATCAATCAATCAGTCAGTCAATCAGTGACAGTTGGGTTTAACGTCCACCCGGCTTCAATGAGAACATGTGACTCGAACCATCAACCAACCCCCACAACCATCGTTCAATGCTCAGAGCAGATCCTGGAGGTACTGCAATACCAGGTCCAAGACGTAAGGTATCAATCACTGTAACATTGGCTCTTTGGGTATCTCAGTCCCATATTAATAACAAAATGCTTTCATCAAATCACATAAAAGGCGCTCTCGATAAGTTTCTGGATGTAAACAACTGAGAAGATGTACACTTCTTCTGGTGGGTCTACATGTTCTTTATCTCGTCCTCACTTATTCAAAAAATATTGTCAACAAGAGAGTTCACACTGGCTAAAAGTGTTCATAGTTACAACGATCCATTGACGATTGTATCGGTCAGTCTCTTCTAACGTCCGTCTGCCAAAGTGGAAATCCTCAAGCCAGTTGTGGACTGTTGTTTGTAGTAGAGCAAACTCATAAAAACAATTTGCCAATGTGTGATACCTTTGTTTCAACGTCTTTCCCTGAGCATAAGTGTACAACATCATATGTAAAACATCTCGGATTGAAACAGATTCTCTCAGCTTGTGATCAGCGTTCACCTTGGCGGACTTTTCGCTTTGCCCAACGGTTTTGGTTTGGTGAAAAATAAAGAAATTTTGCAACATGCGTATCATGACAATAGTCTATCTCATAACATCATTTGCATTTCTGTGATGTCAACAGAATCTTCACATCCATAAACTTATTGAGAACCCCTCGTACAATAGATTATATTATTTTGGTTGTCGTTTTGAAATCAAAAGATTATGAACGGAAATGAACCACTTGTATCATCATCTCTTTTGCATCAATGACTATGACGTATAAAATTATTCATTGGTGAAGAAAAACATGATTGATATTGCTTCAAAATGGATTTACTAGGGGATATAACTCTGTTCTATGTTCTCTAAATTTCAGCCCTTTCATTCCATGATTGGCTGCGTTTTAATAAAAGAATGTTTTTGTATCCAAATGACATTAACCCATAACCCAAAATTGAACGTAACCCCTGTAAACGGGTATCATAAATTATAATATAGTCTTAGAAAGATGCCTCCAGTAGGTTTTGCAATTTGAAGAACAGACAGAAACGCAGACACCCTCTCTTCATACCCTGATCTCTGGCAGATGCAGCATCCGTGTCGTGTGACATGGCAGTGTACACTGAGGGAACTCCAATGTCACCAGTGTCCACAGAGGAGTACGTAGGTGACTGGTGGTCTGCTTGATCACACACACACACACACACACACACACACGCACACACACACACACACACACACACACACACACACACACACACGCACACACATACACACAGAGAGACACAGAGAGAGAGATACACACACACAGAGACACACACACACACATGCACGCACGCACGCACGCACGCACGCACGCATGCACACACACACACACACACACACACACACACACACACACACACGTGCGCGCATGTACATCCAAGTGGACGATTCAACTTAATGTGAATTAAGTATCTGTATGAATATTGCAAACATATTGAAAAATTATCCAAAGATAATTTTGACAGCATGTTAATGACTTCAGACAGTCAATATTCACGCTATTGTATAAAAGGCTTAAGTACAATGAATTCTAACTTAATTTTAAATCAGCTCAAGGATACAAGTTCAAGACAAAGTGTATCTTTGATGTTTAAATTTCGTTTAAATGCTTTTAAAACAACATTTTGTAAAGACGTTAAGTGTATATGTGGAAATCAAATATATATAAATCATTTGCTCCTATATTGTCCTAGAATCAAAGAACAAATCAACAAAACTGTAGGTGAATTGCTGAACCATCAAACACCATTAACCAATATACCGATATCCAAACATAAGAAAGAAGGCCCAGCCGAGTGGCACCAAAACACTTATTTTAACATCTAATTATTACATTAACTCCTTGTTTTTAGATCTCATTATTATCATTTACATTTCATTAATGCGTTTAACTCAGTGTAAAATGCGCGTGAGTTTTTGTGCAAGAATCCATAATGAATATCATTAGGTCCGTGCATTCAAACATAATTAATATCATTAGAATGTATTTACCGTTTGTCAACACCAACACGATATTTACAGCTGTTATCTATTTTTGTTGGTAATCATTAGCTTCTGAAGTTTTGATGTACAAAGGTCGACTAGATTTCCACCAGAGGGTTCGTGGCGCTTTTGTTATGAAGAAAGCCAAAAGATCTTGTCTTGCTTACTCACACGTCAGCACCACTTTTACGTCATCAAACAAAAAATGCGTCATTGGGTGATTACAATATTCTGGGCGGCAAAAGTAGGGGATATTAGGATATAGAGTTTGAAATGAGGAACCTGTCGCGCGGTCCCTCATTTCATTTTTATTGCAAAGTGTTTTGCTGTAGAATTATTTCGATCTTCTGCCGTGTCCAGTGCCAGTGTAAGATTGGAAAGTGTCCATTAATTTGAGAAAAGTTGAGAGCAAAAAAATCTGATTTTTGCTATTGTTTGTAATGAATTAATCTGAATTAACTGAATTTTCTATAAACGTATGTTGTCCATACATTTACTCAACAAGTGGTCTAAAAATGAGCTTCTACTTCAGTTGGCTTGCCTTTTATGGCGAGAAAAGCTAAAACGTAGGCGGACCAGCCCTGTTCTCCCCTATTTTCAGTGCAGTAAGTTTACTTTATTTTCCACTACATGTTCTTTATCTCATCCTCACTTATTCAAAAAATATTTTCAACAAGTGACTTCACACTGGCTAACAGTATTGATAGTTACAATGATCCCTTGATGATTGCAACGGTAAGTCTCTTCTAACGTCCGTCTGCCAAAGTGGAAATCCTCAAGCCAGTTGTGGACTTGTTTGTAGTAGAGCAAAGTCCTAAAAACAATTTACCAGTGTGTGATACCTTTGTTTCAACGTCTTTCCCTGAGCATAAGTGTACAACATCATATGTAAAACATCTCCGATTGAAAGAGATTCTCTCAGCTTGTGATCAGCGTTCACCTTGGCGGACTTTTCGCTTTGCCCAACTGTTTTGGTTTGGTGAAAAATAAAGAAATTTTGCAACATGCGTATCATGACAATGGTCTATCTCATAACATCATTTGCATTTCTGTGATGTCAACAGAATCTTCACATCTATAAACTTATTGAGAACCCTTCATACAAAAGATTATATTATTTTGGTTGTTGTTTTGAAATCAAAAGATTATGAATGGAAATGAACCACTTGTATCATCATCTCTTTTGCAACAATGACTATGACGTATAAAATTATTCATCGGTGAAGAAAAACATGATTGATATTGCTTCAAAATGGATTTACTAGGGGATATAACTCTGATCTATGTCCTCTAAATTTCAGCCCCTTCATTCCATGATTGGCTGCGTTTTAATAAAAGAATGTTTTTGTATACAAATGACATTAACCCATAACCCAAAATTGAATGTAACCCATGTAAACGGGTATCATAAATTCTAATATAATATTAGTAGGATGTCTCTAGTCGGTTTTGCTATTTGAAGAACAGACAAAATGCAGACACCCTCTCTTCATACCCTGTTCTCTGGCAGATACAGCATCCGTGTAGTATAACATGGCATTGTCCACTGAAGGAACTCCAAGGTCACCGGTGTCCAGACAGGAGGAGTACGTATGAGATGACTGGTGGTCTGCTTGATCACACACATACACACACACACACACACAAACACGTACGCGCATGTACATCCAAGTGGACGATTCAACTCAATGTGAATTTAGATCTGCATGAATATTGTAAACATATTGAAAAAGAATCCAAAGATAATTTTGACAGCATGTTAATGACTTCAGACAGTCAATATTCACGCTATTGTATAAAAGGCTTAAGTACAATGAATTCTAACTTAATTTTAAATCAGCTCAAGGATACAAGTTCAAGAGAAAGCGTATATTTGATGTTTAAATTTCGTTTAAATGCTTTTAAAACAACATTTTGTAAAGACGTTAAGTGTATATGTGGAAATCAAATATATATAAATCATTTGCTCCTATATTGTCCTAGAATCAAAAAACAAATCAACAAAACTGTAGGTGAATTGCTGAACCATCAAACACCATTAACCAATATACCGATATCCAAACATAAGAAAGAAGGCCCAACCGAGTGGCACCAAAACACTTATTTTAACATTTAATTATTACATTAACTCCTTGTTTTTAGATATCATTATTATCATTTACATTTCATTAATGCGTTTAACTCACTGTAAAATGCGCGTGAGTTTTTGCGCAAGAATCCATAATGAATATCATTAGGTCTGTGCATTCAAACATAATTAATATCATTAGAATGTATTTACCGTTTGTCAACACCAACACGATATTTACAGCTGTTATCATTTCATTTTTATTGCAAAGTGTTTTGCTGTAGAATTATTTCGATCTTCTGCCGTGTCCAGTGCCAGTGTAAGATTGGAAAGTGTCCATTAATTTGAGAAAAGTTGAGCAAAAAATCTGATTTTTGCTATTGTTTGTAATGAATTAATCTGAATTAACTGAATTTTCTATAACTGTATGTTGTCCATACATTTACTCAACAAGTGGTCTAATAATGAGCTTCTACTCCACTTGGCTTGCCTTTTATGGCGAGAAAAGCTAAAACGTAGGCGGACCAGCCCCGTTCTCCCCTATTTTCAGTGCAGTAAGTTTACTTTATTTTCCACTATATGTTCTTTATCTCGTCCTCACTTATTAAAAAAATATTTTCAACAAGTGACTTCACACTGGCTAACAGTGTTGATAGTTACAATGATCCCTTGATGATTGTAACGGTAAGTCTCTTCTAACGTCCGTCTGCCAAAGTGGAAATCCTCAAGCCAGTTGTGGACTGTTGTTTGTAGCAGAGAAAAGTCCTAAAAACAATTTACCAGTGTGTGATACCTTTGTTTCAACGTCTTTCCCTGAGCATAAGTGTACAACATCATATGTAAAACATCTCAGATTGAAAGAGATTCTCTCAGCTTGTGATCAGCGTTCACCTTGGCGGACTTTTCGCTTTGCCCAACGGTTTTGGTTTCGTGAAAAATAAAGAAATTTTGCAACATGGAAGAAATAATGTTTTACGCCCTCTTTGGCCTTTCGGCCATTTGGGGCATAAATTTCCTATGTTGCAACATGCGTATCATGACAATGGTCTGTCTCATAACATCATTTGCATTTCTGTGATGTCAACAGAATCTTCACATCCATAAACTTATTGAGAACCCTTCATACAATAGATTATATTTTTTTGGTTGTCGTTTTGAAATCAAAAGATTATGAACGGAAATGAACCACTTGTATCATCATCTCTTTTGCATCAATGACTATGACGTATAAAATTATTCATCGGTGAAGAAAAACATGATTGATATTGCTTCAAAATGGATTTACTAGGGGACATAACTCTGTTCTATGTCCTCTAAATTTCAGCCCCTTCATTCCACGATTGGCTGCGTTTTAATAAAAGAATGTTTTTGTATACAAATGACATTAACCCATAACCCAAAATTGAACGTAACCCATGTAAACGGGTATCATAAATTATAATATAATTTTAGTAGGATGTCTCTAGTAGGTTTTGCAATTTGAAGAACAGACAAAATGCAGACACCCTCTCTTCATACCCTGATCTCTGGCAGATACAGCATCCGTGTAGTATAACATGGCATTGTCCACTGAAGGAACTCCAAGGTCACCGGTGTCCAGACAGGAGGAGTACGTATGAGATGACTGGTGGTCTGCTTGATCACACACACACACACACACACACACACACACATGTACGCGTATGTACATCCAAGTGGACGATTCAACTTAATGTGAATTTAGATCTCCATGAATATTGCAAACATATTGAAAAAGAATCCAAAGATAATTTTGACAGCATGTTAATGACTTCAGACAGTCAATATTCACGCTATTGTATAAAAGGCTCAAGTACAATGAATTCTAACTTAATTTTAAATCAGCTCAAGGATACAAGTTCAAGAGAAAGCGTATATTTGATGTTTAAATTTCGTTTAAATGCTTTTAAAACAACATTTTGTAAAGATGTTAAGTGCATAATTTAATGTGGAAATCAAATATATATAAATCATTAACATTTTGCTCCTATATTGTCCTAGAATAAAAATTAAAAAAATCAACAAAACTGTAGGTGAATTGCTGAACCATCAAACACCATTAACCAATATACCGATATCCAAACATAAGAAAGAAGGCCCAGCCGAGTGGCACCAAAACACTTATTTTAGCATCTAATTATTACATAACTCCTTGTTTTTAGATATCATTATTATCATTTACATTTCATTAATGCGCTTTACTCATTGTAAAATGCGCGTGAGTTTTTGTGCAAGAATCCATAATGAATATCATTAGGTCTGTGCATTCAAACATAATTAATATCATTAGAATGTATTTACCGTTTGTCAACACCAACACGATATTTACAGCTGTTATCTATTTTTGTTGGTAATCATTAGCTTCGGAAGTTTTGATGTACAAAGGTCAACTAGATTTCCACCAGAGGGTTCGTGGCGCTTTTGATGTAAAGAAAGCAAAAAGATCTTGTCTTGCTTACTCACACGTCAGCACCACTTTTACGTCATCAAACAAAAAATGCGTCATTGGGTGATTACAATATTCTGGGCGGCAAAAGTAGGGGATATTAGGGTTTGTCGGACTGTGCCACAGGTTCCTCATTTCATTTTTATTGCAAAGTGTTTTGCTGTAGAATTATTTCGATCTAGAGAGAGGTTTTCAAGTATTGTCACTTGCACCATCCCAAACAGTTGAAGCATAGTTCATGTGGGATTCAATAAACGAGTGGAAGATTATCTTACGCGAGTGGAAGTTTGGGAAGTGTTTTATTTTGGACAACTGATAGATCTTTTTTGAAACAGACTTACATACCTTAGATACATGATCTGACCAAGAAAGATTATTGTCAATGACATCTCCAAGAATTTTATGACTGCTTACTTCTTCAACAATGCTACCATTAATAGAGAGAGTTAAAGAGCCAAGAGGAAGGTTCTGACGTTGTTGTCTAGTTGCTACCATCATACATTTAGTTTTTATAGGATGCAGGTTTAATTCTGCCCAGTTTATGAGTTCGTTGATGCTGTTCTGTAAATTTCGTAATAGTACTTCATAGTTAGTGTGATTAGTGTGTAGCGTTGTATCGTCAGCAAACAAACCGCATAATGTACTTAGGACTAGAGGCAAATCGTTGATAACATGTTCAAGCCATTACCTCTGGAAATGGTTTCTGACAACAGTATTGTAAGCAACTGGTAATCTGCTTGTTCAACAAGAGTTGCACCTAACTTTCACAACACATTTCTTAAAATTTTAAAAAAAAGCATTGGCACCAACTTTAGGCTAATATCAGTCTATAATAGGCCTGCATCACTGATCAGTCTCTTCATTTACTATAAATTAATTAATGGAACTTTTTGCAAAACCTAATAACTAGCATTTAATACGACAGGGAAAATATATCGTAG
>CM065713.1:26115286-26135678 GCA_017654935.2 Phymorhynchus buccinoides | reverse complement strand
TATTCTGTTGACAACATCACAGAAAATGCAAATGATGTTATGAGATGCCCATTTGTTGTCCATGATACCATGTTGCAAAATTTCTTTATTTTTCACCAAACCAAAACAGTTGGGCAAAGCGAAAGTCCGCCAAGTGACGCTGATCACAAGCTGAGAGAATCTCTTTCAATCGGAGATGTTTTACATCTGATGTTGTACACTTAAATGCTCAGGGAAAGACGTTGAAACAAGGTATCACACACTGGTAATGGTTTTTTTAAGGACTTTGCTCTACTACAAACAAGTCACAACTGGCTTGAGGATTTCCACTTTGGCAGACGGACCGTTAAGACGAGACTTACCGTTGGCAATCATCAAGGGATCATTGAACTTCAATACTGTTAGCCATGTGAAGTCACTTGTTTGAAATATTTTTTGAATAAGTGAGGATGAGATTAAAGACATGTAGTGGAAAATAAAGTAAACTTACTGCACTTAAACTAGGGAGACAGGATGGTCCGACTACGTTTTCGCTTTTCTCGCCATAAAGGCAAGCCAGTGGAGTAGGAAGCTCATTATTAGACCACTTTTGAGTAAATGTATGGCAACATACGGTTATAGAAATTCAGTTAATTCAGATTAATTCATTTACAAACATGCAAATCAGATTTTTTGCTCTCAACTTTTCTCAAATTATGAACACTTTCAATCTTTACACTGGCACGTGACTGGACACGGCAGAAAGATCGAATAATTCTAGAAACAGGCAAAACACTTTGCAATAAAAATGAAATGGCAGGGACCGCGCGACAGGTCCTCATTTCAAACTCTATATCCTAATAGCCCCTACTTTTGCCGCCCGAATATTGTAATCCCCCATGACGCATTTTTTTGTTTTGATGACGTAAGATTGGTGCTGACGTGTGAGTAAGCAAGACAGATTCTTTTGGCTTTCTTTTACATCAAAAGCGCCATGAACCCTCTGGTGAAATCTAATTGACCTTTGTACTCAAAACTTCCGAAAGCTAATGATTACCAACAAAAATAGATTAACAGCCTGTAAATATCGTGTTGGTGTTACAACGTAAATACATTCTAATTATATTAATTATGTTTGAATGCACAGACCCTAATATATTCATTATGATTCCTTGACAAAACTCAGCGCATTTTTACAGTGAGTTTAAACGCATTACTTAAATGTAATGATAATATGATATCTAAAAACAAGGAGTTTAATTAATAATTAGATGTTAAAATAAGTGGTTTTGGTGCCACTCGGCTGGGCCCTTCTTCTTATGGCTTGGATATCGGTATATTGGTTAATGGTGTTTGATGGTTCGGGCAATTCACCTACAGTTTTGTTGATTTGTTTTTTTGATTCTAGGACAATATAGGAGCAATGATTTATATAATTTGATTTCGCACATATACCATTAACGTCTTTACAAAATGTTTGTTTTAAAAGCATTTAAGTGAAATTTAAAGATCAAATATACACTTTCTCTTGAAACTTGTATCCTTGAGCTGATTTAAAATTTGAAGTTAGAAATTCATTGTCTAAGCCTTTTATACAATAAGCGCGAATATTGACTGTCTGAAGTCATTAACATGCTGTCAAAATTATCTTTGATTCTTTTTCAATGATGTTTGCAATTAGTCATACAGATACCTTAATTCACATTAAGTTTGATCGCCACTTGATGTACATGCGCGCACAGTGTGTGTTTGTGTGTGTGGTGTGTGTGTGTGTGTGTGTGCATGCGTGCGTGCGTGCGTGCGTGCGTGCGTGCATGTGTGTGGTGTGTTTGTCTCTGTGTGTGTGTATCTCTCTCTCTGTGTCTCTCTGTGTGTAGGTGTGTGCGTGTGTGTGTGTGTGTGTGTGTGGGTGTGTGTGTGTGTGTGCGTGTGTGTGTGTGTGTGTGTGTTGTGTGATCAGCAACCCCAAAAAAAAAACCAGTCACCTTTACGTATCCTCTGTGGACCAACTGTGACATCGAGTTCCCCTCGTGTACACTGCCATGTCACACGACACGGATGCTGCCCTCTGCCAGAGATCAGTGCTGAGAGTAGGGTGTCTGCGTTTTCTGTCTGTTCTTCAAATTGCAAACCTACTGGAGGCATCTTCTAAGACTATATCAAATTTATGATACCCGTTTACAGGGGTTACGTTCAATTTTGGGTTATGGGTTACTGTCATTTGGATACAAAAACCTTCTTTGTTTTTTTTTATAAAACGCAGCCAATCATGGAAATGAAAGGGCTGAAGATTTAGAGAACATAGAACAGAGTGATATCCCCTAGTAAAATCCATTTTGAAGCAATATCAATTCATGTTTTTCCTTCACCATGAATAATTTTATACGTCATGAGTCATTATGCAAAAGAGATGATGATACAAGTGGGAGGGTTTCATTTCGGTCATAATCTTTTGATTTCAAAACGACAACCAAAATAAATAATCTATTGTAGCGAGGGGTTCTCAATAAGTTTTATGGATGTTGAAGATTCTTTGACATCACAAGAAATGCAAATGATGTTTATAGATAGACTATTGTCATGATAACGCATGTTTGCAAAATTTCTTTCTTTATTTTCACCAACACCAAAACCGTTTGGCAAAGCGAAAAGTCCGCCAAGGTGAAACGCTGATCCAAGCTGAAGAATCTGTTTTCAATCCGGATGTTTTACATATGATGTTTGTAACACTTATGCTCAGGGAAATAACGTTGAAACAAAGTATCACCATTGGCAAATTGTTTTTATGTGTGCTCTACTACAACAACAGCCCCACACTGGCTTGAGGATTTCCACTGGCAGACGGACGTTAGAAGAGTACTGACCGATACAATCGTCAATGGATCGTTGTAACTATGACACTTTTAGCCAGTTGGAAATCTCTTTGTTGACAATATTTTTTGAATAAGTGAGGACGAGATAGAACATGTAGCCACCACCAGAAGAAGTGTACATCTTCTCAGTTGTTTACATCCAGAAACGTATCGAGAGCGCTTTTATGTGGATTTGATGAAAGCATTTTGTTATTAATACGGGACTGAGATACCCAAAGAGCCAATGTTACAGTGATTGATACCTTACGTCTTGGACTGGTATTGCAGTACCTCCAGGATCTGCTCTGAGCATTGAACAATGGTTGTGGGGGTTGGTTGATGGTTCGAGTCACATGTTCTCATTGAAGCCGAGTGGACGTTAAACCCAACTGTCACTGATTGACTGACTGATTGATTGATGCAATCTGTCCACATTAGATCAGATCCAGTAGTGGATCCAGATCACTGTGGCCCTTTTATTTTAGGACCTTGTGGGTGATGGATTGGGGTTAGGAACTGGTACACAGTAAATCCGGATTTTCCGCGCGGAAATAATCAACAAGTAAAAGAAAGAAAGGAAGAACAAATATACGGATTAAGGGAAATACGGACACGCGCTGTATATTTTTTCTTTCTTTCTTTTACTTATTCGCGGATTGCGCATGGGTTTCCGCACGGAACCTCCGTATGTATGTGTACGTGGCCTTAGAGCACACACACATTGGATCGGCAATCCGCAAGTTCCTTGCAGAAAAAACCAGAAACCCACCATACACTTATGTAAGAAATAAGCTGATGGGAGAACGGATGGGTTTCGGCAAGTGCTGTACGGAAACCCCATAAACCTATATAAGAAATAAGGGGATGAGATTGTGCATGGGTTTCCTCGTGCATGGGTTTCCGTGCAGAACTTGCCCGCATAATGTGTTGCATCCCGTTGGAGAGGGCAATGTCTTTCGTTCTTGTTCGTCTTTGTTTTAAATGCGTTATGAATGTTTAACGTGTGTGTGTGCTAGCGCTTCAAGATTTAGATTTCTACCAAGAGTTGTGTCGTATAAACACTGTATGTTTGTTTTTGTTGTTTGTTTTTGTGTGTTATTGCTGTGTTTGTTGTTATTGCTGTTGTGTTGTTTTGTTTGTGCCCTTAGAGTGTCCAAGCAGTGATGTCGACTAAGGGTTGGAAGTATATTTGCTCGCTCACGTGTATTAGGGTTTTGGAGCAGACCAGAGAAGGGCAATTGGGACCACGTCATGACAGGATGGAGGACAGTGGGAGTGAGGGGGGACAATATGTTGTAGAATCGAGTGAAGGAATTGTAGGTGGCGTCCTCTTGGTGACAATCTGTATCCTTCCTTTATTTCACGCTTCTTGATTGTGCTGGGTGTAGAATGGCACAGAGTAACGCGTTCGCCTCTGCAAAAATTAAACCCGAGTTTGAACCTGGGTTCAGGGATTTTCCTCTCACTATACAACTTAGCCTTATGGTCTGAAACGTGAGTCTTTCGGATGAGACGATAAAACGAGGTCCCATGTGCCCATGCACTTAGCCACAGTTAAACCAGTGGCAACGAAAAAAGTTGTCATTTGAATCAAAATGTATCCCCTCCCGCCCTTCTCTTCTCTCATCCTTCTCGTCAGTCACACAAAGATTTCTGCAAATAGAAAAAAGGGGGTTGGCGCACCCCTGGCTGCGACACGCTCCATCCAAATGTTGGGGTGGGGGGGGGAAAAAAAGCCCAACCCCAGAATTTCACAGAGACGCCTCTGTTACTATGAAGTACTTACATTATACCCAAATACCCATAGAATAATTAATTAATAACATGAAGCTTTCCAAGATCAGTTAATATCTTTAGATCACAATGTCCAAAAAATGTTTCTGTTGAAATTTGCAGTCCTGATCATGAGAACAGTGAGAAGGAAAAAACTAACTACGAGAACGTGAATTGGCCCATGATTGATGACGTCCATTCTGTTTGCAGCCCTTCTAGTTTCTTATCGTAAAGTTCCTGCTTGACTATATATTCCACTGCTAATAATTGTAGCATGCTTCGTGTTCATGATAAGTGTACTGCTCAACGACTTTTTTAAATGCCATTAGTTAGATTGTGATAACACCATTTTATTGTTGGGTAGTTTTGCGCCAATCCATGAGCCTCGCTATGTCCCAATGGTAAAGTTTCACAGCAGCTATGCTCGGTAATAAGTTTACAAATCTAAATACCCTGCCGTTCATTCATGGTTAAAGTTTACATCTAATTACCCCGCCTTTTATCATTGGTAAAGTTTACAGTCTAAATACCCTGCATTTTTAGTCAATGGTAAAGTTTACAGTCTAAATACCCTGCCTTTTAATTCATTGGTAAAGTGTACTGTCTAAATACCCTGCCTTTTATTCAGTGGTATTTTACAGTCCTAATACCCTGCCTTTTTTATTCATTGGTAAAGGTTACAGTCTAAATACGCCTGGCCTTTTATTCAATGGTAAAAGTTTACGTCTAATACCCTGCTCTTTTATTCAGTGGTAAAGTTTTTAACGTCTAAATACTCTGCCTTTCTTCATGGGTAAGTTTACAGTCTAATACCCTGCCTTTTATTCAGTGGTAAAGTTTACAGTCTAATACCCTGCCTTTCATTCATTGGTAAAGTTTACAGTCGAAATTACCCTGCCTTTTATTCAGTGGTAAATTTACAGTCTAAATACCCTGCCTTTCATTCATGGGTAAAGTTTACAGTCTAAATACCCTGCCTTTCATTGGTAAAGTTTACTGTCTAAATACCCTGCCTTTCATTCATGGGTAAAGTTTACAGTCTAAATACCCTGCCTTTTATTCAGTGGTAAAGTTTTAACATGCCCATAGTCCAGTGGTAAAGATTACCTTCTAAATGTCATGCCTTTTATCAAATCAAATCAAATCAAATCAATTCAAACTCACTTTATTATCTCCCAAGGAGAAATTTTGTAAATTATTTATCGGTAACGTTTACAGTCTACATTCCCTTCATCATTTGTGCAATTTGCTTGATCTTCATTGATAAATAAATTCTGTGATTTATTATACCATTCGTCCATGAGCAATGTTGATGTTTCATGCACTATGCACTTTGTTCAAAAGGGACGTTTGGCTACTATGTTGAACACTTTTTTTGTCTGAAGGTAATAATACATTCATTATATTTTTCTTCACATGATTATTTATCCATTTATCTATACTTACATTATAATATATTATAATATATTATGCACATTCTTTTGTTCATCATCTGTGCCCACATTCTAGGTACATTCGCTTTAGCATCAGGGGTGGGATTTTGTCCGTTTTTTGCCGGACAAAACATTCCGGCAAAAAATAAATATATTTCTTTAACCCTAGTAGTGCTGTTCCCGGATTGATCCGGGATAGCCTCCCCTAGAGCCAATAGCGGCTCCCGGAATATTCCATATGACATCACAAAGCACTTAATATAGTGGCCAATCATTGAATACTTGTGTACCTACCACACTACGTCATCAAAAAAGGTGTTGCGCTTGACATCACATGCATTAAATGCATTAAATGCGGTATTTTCATTGGTTAAAGGGGTGAAATATTTTTTTTATTTGGGTCGATCTACTTCGGGGTCAGACTGAAGAGAATACAAATGGCAACCAGATTTTTTACTGTCCACGCGAAGAGCTTTCCAGGCAAACGAAGTGAAAATTGATCGCGATGTTGCCGAGTTGCAACTTGGCGGCCGCCGAGTGAAATTCTCCTCTGTGCGATCGCGAACATTTCCTAGTGTATTTATGCTTGTTTTTTCTGCTTGTTTTTTGTACTAAAATCAACAAAGAATTAATGACTGAAGGTACTAATAAAGCTTTTCTGACGAAATTGAGCAACAAAATCATCGCAATATCGAAAATCGACGCCGATGTTCGCGGAAGGCGATCTTGCTACGGTTTTACGGCTAACACTCAAAGACTTGACTTCGATTAGCCCTCACCTTTATTTTAAACAAATTACCCGATAATTCCAAAGATGCCAGTGTCTAAATGTCTTTGGATGATTATTCTTTTATTATTTGCACACCTTTCATCCATCGATCCAAGTTAAAGGCACAAACATAGCCCGGAGAGTGGTTGCATCTTTTTAAAATTTCAACACACCTGTCCGTTCATTATTTTTTTATATTAATTAATGAAATCACATACAGTCTTACAATCACATTCATGCCAACCCATTTTATAGGCTTTATTTTATTGTATTGTTTATTATTAATCAAATTTTGTTCAGGGGGTGGGCCCGCGGGTTGTTGAAAATCTAGTTTTTCTTTTTCTTTTGGTCAAATCCCACCCCTGTAGCATAGCATATGTTTTACATTTCCATGTACACTTGTTTGCACTTAAGCATTTATTTTAACATTCTATGCTCATAGATTTGTCCATAATCCATGTTTGCAATTGATATCAGAATCCATCAATTGATGCAAATTCTTTTATCCATAATCCATGTTTTTCACATACATTCTTTTGTCAATGCGTTACATTCCTATAACGTAGTAATGTACTTTTTATTTGCATGTTTATAAACTATGTTTAAATGCTATGGACATGTTTGTATACAACCCATATTCACATTGTATTAACCTACAGTGTATATAAATAGATCAATATATCCAGGACGTTTTGCCGTACTTATGATCGCATTTTATGTACATTTTATTCGCGTGGTTATAAACTATGTTTAAATGCTATGGACATGTTTGTATATAACCCATATTCACATTGTATTAACCTACAGTGTATATAAATAGATCAATATATCCAGAACATTTTGTCGTACTTATGAATCACATTTTATGTAAATTTAATTCTCGTGTTTATAAAGCGTGTATTCTCATGTTTATCCTCATGTATAAACAGGTTTTTTTTATAGTGTTTATTATTCTCATGTCTATAAAGTGTTATCCCCGTGTTGTGTGAAGTGTTATTCTAATGTTGTACGTTCTTTAAAGGATCAATTTATTCAACACTGGTATTCACAATTACAAGGAAAACGAGTCTATAATAATTACAGATTATATAAAGATGTTTTTATTTCCTTTCAAACTTATCTAACCTTTTTGCCTGACAACTTAGCAGTTTTATTTATGACATTTATAACGTTGAACCATAAACTACCAATACAAGCAGACAGAAGTCAAAACATTCCGCATAATGAAAGATTCTGTTCTAAGTGCGATCTTCGTGTGCTGGGTGACGAATTTCATTACATTTTCGAATGTCCTGCTTTTCAGGATGTAAGGAAAAGATATCTGTGAAATTATTTTACCAGAAAAGACCAAATGATATAAAGCTCCACTCTTTATTTCAAACAAGAATCAGTCGAAATCTCAACCGCTTAACTATTTTCATAAAAATCATTTTGAAAGCTTTCTAAATCCTAAACATACATGTTTCTGCTACTTCTCGAGTTATAGCCCATTTCACAGGTTAAGCTCAACTGTTTTTGGTATTTAGTGAACTGGTTCTATGTGTGTGGATGCTAGGTTGTGTGTGACAGTGTGTATGCCTTTGTATAGGTATATCTACAAAAACGGTCAAAATTCAAGGTAGCCCAAAACCAAATACATATTTCTAAATAAGCCCGTAATACAAACTCACATGCAAAATGTAAGTTAAATCTGATGAATAGTTTTGAAGATAATTGCTTTTAAAGACCCCACATTTTGCGCAATTTGGGAAAAGTGCAAAAAATGCCGTTTTTGATGTCGCATATCTGAAATGTTATGAGACGACAACTGTGACGACACTCATGCCGCACTTGCTTGGCGCTATCCCGCCAGGCAAGTGGGGCTCTAAATAATGTAGTCCAGACCATGATTCACATTTCAACACATTTATTATTCATAGTAAAGCAACATCAAATTTGTAAAATACATCAATAAAGCATAGCAAACATTATTAAAATGATTTCCCCTAAATGAACTACAGTACATGTTTGGCAATTTATGGGCACAGGTTTGGGAGGTAGGCGTGGCGGTACATGTTTAATCATGAAAACATCTGTTAAGCATACATTATGTCCAATAACATAATGTTCTATGAAATTCCCTCCAGTCACCTGGCCCCGGGCTTTAGCAAGCATTACCAGGCTCTCAAGCGTTCAGCTTGCCCATTAATGTCAGATCCCACTAGGCGTGTGGAGGCGTAAACCATCCAACGACACGGCTTTTAACAGGAGTCCACCTGTAGCACTTCGCGCCTCACGCACCAGTTCATGACATGATAACCTTGCCTCCCCTCGCAGGGGGATACCCAGGCTTCAGCAGACTGGAGGCGCCAGTATCCGTGAACCGAACCAAATCCATGGTTGTAAAGGGCTCCCCTCGGATACTGGGTTTTTGAAAAGATGTTATTTTATCATTTAGATTTGCAATTTTTAAGCCTTTAGTATGTAACTCTGTTTTGATGACAATTTTATTAGACATAGCCACGCCTACCTCCCGCCACTAAATCTGATTCACAGATTCCAATGCATTTTCAAAGTTAAAACTTGGTTTTTCTAACAGTTGGATACTTATGCGACATACCGATTTTTTTCTGTCTAATCAGACTGTACAGTTTTGAAAACACAGGGGTGCAAAAATGGCTAAAAACGCTATTTCCGCTTTTGTCCAATATGCAAATTTCAGCACAACTGACACTAAACTGACCATATCTCTAAAAGTAATGGACTGACTGCAATAAAATGTGCATCCAAGGATTCAGCATTGATTCAGGAATAAGAATCAGTCGTTATTTATGGAAAATAAACCCATTTTAACTCTTACACACAAGTAATATAAGCCCTAATGCCGAACAATTACCATAAAAGAGTGCCACCACAACCATTAAAGTTCCTAGTGCCATAAAATGTTCCAAATCTATTTGTTCGCCTGTCAAAACAATGAATCTTTTGAAATCTGGTACTTCAGACCTGCATACGTCTGCAAAACGTCCTGTGGTAAGCTTTATTGTCCTTTGCCCCTCTACAGTGGATAAAGGAGTATAAGTTAGTTGCTGTTTGTTTTGTGTTGTTTTCATTTTGTGTGTAGGTGTTTGTCTGTGTTTATTGGGGTCTGCAAGTGCAACGAACACCTTTTGCAAGAGTGAATGCCCTTGGTGGGTGGGGGAAGATGGTTCAGTACTGACCAAATAGGGGAATAACAATAACCCTATTTGATGCCACTAAATGGCTGCCTTTTACAAGAGTGAATGCTCTTGTCAGTACTGACCAGCAAGGGCATCACTCTCACTCTCAAGGGCGTTAATAACCCTAGTTGCAGAGGCCTATAAAAATATTTTGCGAACCGCTAAACAGAATCACATCAAAATTTTGTGTGACAGTGTATGACCAAGACTAAAAGACATATGCGGGGGAAAATGCAACCACCCTAACCTTGACATTGACCTTGAAAACTTTAATTTCTTCTTGTGGCCACATCCTTCAAGGTACAATCTTGAAATTTAGTATGTGGACATTTTAGCTTTAGATGTTTCGGAGTACTGATTAGCAATTACCTTGCTGACCTTGGACTCGGAACTTGGTTCAGAACTTTATCCAGGGCCTGATGATGCATCTTGGCTGCTGTCATCCAAGAACTGGAACCGTACTCGAGGTGAGGTCGTACAGTCCTCTGGTAGACTGTCTTGTGGATCCTATCGTTTGCGCCCCATTGTGATCCTGCCAGTTTTCTCATGATGTTCAACTTTCTCCTGGCCTTTCCTTCTGCATTTGTGATGTGTTGCTTCCAGGTCATTCTCTTGTCAACAGTGACTCCCAGATAGGTTTTCTGGTCTTCAATTTTCAGTGGTGTTTCTCCCAAGGTCAGTCTGCCTGGATGGGCTTTGGCAGAAAGCGAGAAGAGGGTGGCTGTGGTCTTTTCCCTGTTGATGGTCACACACCAGGTTTCTGCCCACCCTGCAACTTTCTCTAGTGCAAGCTGCATTCTGTACGTTGCAGTGGAAGCATGCTCTTCTGTGCACCAGAGAACTAGGTCGTCTGCACACAGTGCTGCATGGACTCCCTTTGGCAGCTCTGGTACTAGGTCGTCTGCACACAGTGCTGCATGGACTCCCTTTGGCAGCTCTGGTACTAGGTCGTCTGCACACAGTGCTGCATGGACTCCCTTTGGCAGCTCTGGTACTAGGTCGTCTGCACACAGTGCTGCATGGACTCCCTTTGGCAGCTCTGGTACTAGGTCGTTGATGAAGAGTATGAATAAGGTAGGCGAGAGTACTCCTCCATGTGGAACCCCTTGGCGCAGCAGCACCTTTCGGCCGCAGTGACCATCTACCAGCACTCTGGCTTTTCTGTTGTGCAGGTACGACTTGTTTATCCTCGTGTTTATGAAGTGTTTATCCTCGTGTGTTTAGCTTCGTGTTTATAAAGTGTGTATTCTTGTGCTTATAAAGTGTTTATTCTTGTGTTTATAACGAGTTTATTCTTGTGCTTGTTATTTGTTTATAAAGTTTTTATTCTCAAGTTTATAAGGTGTTGACAAAGTGTTCATACAGTGTTTATAAACTATGTGTGCAAGGATACAGTGTCAGACTATGACTTCCATATAGCAGAGGAGGCTACTGCTACTATTCTGGAGAACTGGGCTCGAAGCTGTGTATGTGTGTGTGTGTGTGTGTGTGTGCGCGCGTGCGTGTGTGTGCGGTGTGTGTGCGTGCGCGCGTGCGTGCGTGCATGTGTGTGTTTGTGTGTGTGCGTGTATATATATGTGTGTGTGTGTGTGTGTGTGTGTGTGTGTGTATAGTATAGAGAGAGATGTATAATGTATTTTCAAAATATATTTGCATACTTTCATAATCATGTAGTTACATTCGACGAACAACGTTTCGTCCATATGAGTCATCTTCAAACACTTGCCACAGTTTCGATCCAAGCATTATGTTCAATTTCCTTATATAATGGGTTTTTTTGTCCATAGGTTTCGCACATGAGCTTTTGGTTCAGTCTGCAAGCTGTTTTGCTATTTTTAAAAAAATTATTGTGTAAGTAAAAATGTTTTCTACAAGCTTGGCTCAATAAGAATTGTTCGGAAATAACTAAGGGGAGTAAAGTCATGGTGTGTGGGAGTGATCTTGCCTAATTCAATAGGTCAAACAGAGGAAGTTACTCTACCATCAGGTAGATCCCCAGCTCTCGCCTCGTATGTTTGAGCAGGCATTACAGCACTTAGAACACCGCGCGCCATTCTACAATTTATGTCATATTTTACGTCACATTTTGCAAGTTTTGTCAGTTTGTGGGAACTGGCTACCCCTAATTTTTCTATTAAATTTTTTTTTGCAAGGCGATGACTCGCATCCTGCGGTTTCAAGCTTCGACGCCATTGTTGCATTGTCGCTATGGTATTTGATCGAGTAATGGAGGTAAGCAACTCTAATTTTCACGAAGTGCTCTCCCCTAGTTTTTTTTTTCCGAAAATCGTCTATTCTGAGGCTCAACCACACATTTCAAGGAAAGCAATGTTGCAGTTCTAACTAGACGATTGTTTCTAATACTCTGTACAGTTTTACTTCTGCTTATTTGATGGATGAATATCGATGTGTTTTGATGCTCCATCTGTGCCTAAACTGAATGATTTTTAAAATAATAAAATACCCTTGGTATTGACTTGTCTTGTGTTAGTGCAAATGTAATGTTCAAGTGTGATCAATGAGTGAAAACTATTTTTCAATAAATAAAACGTTGCTGTCAGCCAGTTTGAAAATGTTTGAAATGTATTGGTACTTGGCACTTAATAGTGACAGAGACGTCTCTGTGAAATCCGGGTTGCTCCAACCTGGAGAGAGCGTCGCAACCAGAGGCGCGCCACCCATTTTTTTCACAGAAACAGAGACACAGAGACTTCAGGCTTGAGAATCAAAGAGAGAGAGAGAGAAAGAGAGAGAGAGGGGGGGGGGGAGAGGAAGGGAGAGAGAGAGAGAGAGAGAGGGAGGGAGAGAGACAGACACATAGACTTCAGGCTTCAGAAAGAGAGAGAGCGAGAGAGGGAGAGAGAGAGAGAGAGAAACAGACAGACAGACACATAGTCTTCAGGCTTCAGAAGAGAGAGAGAGAGAATGAGAGAATGAGAGAGAGAGAAACAGACAGACAGACACATAGACTTTTCAGGCTTCAGAAACACAGAGAGACTGAGAGAGAGAGAAATAGAGAGAGAGAGAGAGAGAGAGGAGAGAGAGAGAGAGAGAGAGAGAGAGAGAGAGATGAGAGAGAGAGAGAGAGAGATCTTCAGGCTTCAGAAACAAGAGAGAGCGATCGTGAGAGAGAGAGAGAGAAGAGAGAGAGAGAGAGAGAGAGAGAGAGAGATCGAGAGAGAGAGAGAGAGAGACATACACACACACAAAGACTTCAGGCTTCACAAAAACAAAGAGAGAGACGAGAGAGAGAGAGAGAGAGAGAGAGACTTCATACTTAAATTCAGGAAATAATGTTTAACGCCCTCTTTGGCCTTTCGGCCATGTGGGGCTCCATACTTCAGACTTCAGGACACTTTATTTTATAAGGACTAGCGCAACGCCCCGTACTGGGTAATAAGCCTAGTACCGGTAACGCCTAGTACAGGTAACGCCAAGTGCTGGTAACTCTGAGTATCGGTTTAGTTGGGTCCGTGAAATATTATATTTTTATTTTTGTGGCTGAAAACCCAATTTTTTTTTAGACCCCTACTACTTTCAAGGCCTACCGATCTCCATGACCTTGACCTTGACCTTGATCGGTATGCAATCATCAGAAAAACCGTATGCCAAGTTTGAAGTCCCTAAGACCAACGGTGTGGACGTTATGGCCCATTCAATATTTTCGGTTTTCAAGCTCATACACCAAGGTGAAGGTCACAACAGCAATAATTTATGCGCGGATGCCGTCCTCTCTGGTGACACGCCACCGCACAAAATTGGAAACGATTCGGTAAAGCGGTTCGGGAGATATACGTGGGACAGAAAACCGCAATTATTAGACCCCTACCACTTTCAAGGCATACCGATCTTCCTGACCTTGACCTTGACCTTCATTGTTACGCCATCAGCAGAACGGCCATAAGGGAAAGTACCTCCATGCCAAGTTTGAAGACTCTAGGACCTGCGGTGTGGAAGTTATGGCCCCGTAACGGTTTTCGGTTTTCAAAGGTCATACGCCAAGGTCAAGGTCAGGGCGGCAAAAAGTTTTGCAGACAGGAATTGGATCATTATAAAAGAAAATGGGGATACAGCTACAACTGATGATGAAAAAGCAATCATATTAAATAACTTTTTCTCCAGTGTTTTTACGAGAGAGGACAATACAAATCTTCCTAATTTGGGTAAAGCTACAAAATCAAATGGTAAGACACTAAAAGACGTTAATATAAGAGTAGAAACAGTAGCAAAGAAACTTATATGACTAGATGTATCTCAGGCTCAAGGTCCTGACCAAATACCTTCCAAAGTATTGAAAGAACTTGCAAGCGAGATTAGTGTACCATTAATTAAACTATTTAACAGAACAAGCTGGAAGAAAGCTGAAGTTGTCGTTATACTTTTAAAAGGGTCAAGGTCAGATCCAGGTAACTATAGACCAGTAAGTCTCACTATGTAACATGAAAAGTAATGGAATCTATTTTACGTGACAATAATTATTGTTAAGTTTTTCAAAGACAATAATCTATATTCAGACTGTCAATATGGTTTTAGGAATAAAAGATCTTGTGTTACCCAGCTACTATAGGTAACAGAACATTTAACTAAGATGTTAGACAATGGATAATCTTTATATGTGTTGTATCTAGACTTTAGAAAGGCTTTTGACTCTGTCCCGCACGAGAGATTACTAATTACATTGTCAGCGTATGGAATAGAAGGCGAATTATTACAGTGGATTAAAGGCTTTTCGCTCCCCTAGGTACGATCACAAAATCACTCCGGTTCTTCGTTCCCTACATTGGCGGATCCCAGTTCAATCACGTATTGACTACAAAATTCTCCTCCTTGCCTTCAAGTCACTGAATGATCAAGCTCCCCAGTATCTCTCTGATCTTCTTCATCTCTATGTCACAAGTCCCAGCTCGCCAACTACGTTCGTCTTCTGATTCTCGTCTCCTTTCCATTCCCTCCATCCGTCTCAAATCTGCTGGCCAACGTTCTTTTCCTGTCAAGCACCATCTCTTTGGAATTCTCTGCCTTCTCCTCTCCGACACTCCAACTCAGTCTCCTCATAGGTCAAAACCTCTCTTAAAACCCATCTGTTTTCCTGCTGCGCCCTAAATATTTGATCAGTTGTCTATCGTTGTGTGCACGTGAGGGAAGATTGATTTAAGAGGTTTTGTGCTGTGTTTTTTGTGTGTGCGTGTGTGTGTGTGTGTGTGTGTGTGTGTGTGTTGTGTGTGTGTGGTGTGTGTGTGTGTGAGTGTGTGTATTGTGTGTGTGTGTGGTGTGTGCATGAGAAGTGTGTGTACTTGTGGTGTATTTTGGTTTTGTGAGTTTTGTGTGTGCACGCATGTGTGTGTGTTTGTGTGCGTGTCTGTGTGTCTGTCTGCGTGCGTACGTTGTGTATGAGGGGTGTTTTGCTGTCTGCGTTGTTGTGTGTATGTGGTCAGTCCATGCGGCTCAGTTGCTGTGACTTACCGAATGGGGTATGAACGAGTTGGCGTCAATAATTGTGTGTGTTTATGTGTGTGTGTGTGTGCGGTGTGTGCGTGTGTGTGTGTGTGTGTGTGTGTGTGTGTGTGTGTGTTTGTGTGTGTGTGCGTGCGTGTTGTGTGTGCGTGTGTGTGTTTAGAGTGAGAGAGAGAGAGAGTTGCTTTGCGGGATATGCACTGTTTGGTAGTTGGTGTCACTCTTGAATTTTGTTTTTTGTTATCTGTTGATGAATAATTTGATTGTAAAGCGCTTTGGGCTCATCTGAGGTAAAGCGCTATATAAATGTACCTGTTATTATTATATATATTATTATTATATTTTGACTCTGTCCCGCACGAGAGATTACTAATTAAATTGTCAGCGTATGGAATAGAAGGCGAATTATTACAGTGGATTAAAGGATTATGACTCTGTCCCACACGAGAGATTACTAATTAAATTGTCAGCGTATGGAATAGAAGGCGAATTATTACAGTGGATTAAAGGATTATGACTCTGTCCCGATACACGAGAGATTACTAATTACATTGTCAGCGTATGGAATAGAAGGCGAATTATTGCAGTGGATTAAAGGCGGATTTTGACTCTGTCCCTGCACGAGAGATTACTAATTAAATTGTCAGCGTATGGAATAGAAGGCGATTTATTACAGTGGATTAAAGGATTATGACTCTGTCCCGCACGAGAGATTACTAATTACATTGTCAGCGTATGGAATAGAAGGCGAATTATTACAGTGGATTAAAGGCTTTTGACTCTGTCCCGCACGAGAGATTACTAATTAAATTGTTAGCGTATGGAATAGAAGGCGAATTATTGCAGTGGATTAAAGGCTTTTGACTCTGTCCCGCAGGAGAGATTACTAATTACATTGTCAGCGTATGGAATAGAAGGCGAATTATTACAGTGGATTAAAGGATTCTTGCCTCAAAGAACTCAACGGGTTAGAGTTGGTAAGTCTTATTCAGAGGAAGCAAATTCCCCAAGGTAGCATATTAGGCCCTGTCTTATTCGCAATATTCATAAACGATCTACCAGATAACATAAGTAGCGATTGTAAGATCTATCCAGACGATACTAAAATATGCAACAATTCTAATAACAAAGATGTATTACAGGCATATTTATACACTTTACAGGAGTGGTCAAACACTTGGAACTTATATTTTAATGAACAAATATGTAAGGTATTGCATTACGGGAAACGTAACCCAAAACATGGATATTTCATTAAACTTAATAACAGTCGGAGTACATGTACTGATAAAATTGAAGAAAGTTAACAAGAAAAAGATTTGGGTATAACTTTTGACGCCACATTAAGTTTTGATGAACACACATAAACAGTGTTATTAAAAAGTCAAAACAAATGTTAGGACTAATACAAATGTCTTTTGATTTTTTTTTTAATAAAGAAGTATTTGTGAAGTTGTATAAGGCATTAGTCAGATCACATCTTGAACAGAGTATTGTAGTATGGTTTCCAGCTCTTAAAAGACAAAGTATTTCCTTGGAAAAGATCCAAAGAAGAGCCACTAAAATTAGTAAAAAACATGTATAAACAAGAACTTACAAAGAAAAGACTTAACTCTCTGAAACTGCCTTTCACTAAAGGGGAAGAAAGGTTTAGTGCATTGTTGCTGGACAGATGGGAGATACGACAGCTGCCGGCAGTTACACGATTAGCGTGACCAGTTACACGCTTATCGCGTCAAAACCAGCAACAACCCGCCACATACACGATTATTTCCGTGGTATCATGTGACAAAGTTTGAGCATTTTCATTGGTCGCAGACACAAGATATTTATAGAAGACCTGCGTGAGGTCACTGGAAGGAGTTTCAGTAAAAAATCTATTTTTGTCAAATTTTGTAGATACACGGTTAGCGTCGGATAGCGACGACTGATTTATCCTTTTTGAAATTCGTTTGCCAAGATAAGAAATATGATCAGACATATTAATAAATCATTATCGACAGTAACGCCTAAGAACGTTATGTGATGTTCACTTCTTCTATCTTTTGATCTTTAATGTATAAAGGTGGGAATGGAGAGCTCATTTTCTGTCTTTTTTGTCGTGTAGTGACATACATGCATTTTGTTTTTGTAGCATTTAATCAGAGATAGTTTCTCTGATTTAATGCCATATGGTTCTTTTTAGTCTATATTACACACGCTTTTTTTAGTCCGCAAGTTTAAAAAAAAATTATTTATTCAATTATTTTTTGTCTGCAACCTAGGCTCATACCACGTGTATTCTGAGGTTCAATACAACCACACATTTCAAGGAAAGCAATGTTGCAGTTGTAACTGGACGATTATTTTTTTAAATAATCTGTAGTTTTACTTCAGCTTGTTGATGGGTGAACATGCAGGGGAGGATTGGTAAGGGGGGGGGGGGGGGTACAGGGTTTTCGGCAAACCCACCCCGCCTGTACCCTAAGATGTATCTTATAGAAGGGTGAAAAGTACCAACATGACTCGATTTTTGGCTTAATCATCAATAAAATGCCAACGTAGCGCCCCACGAATGGTCTGATTGTTTGAAGCTAAGGTAGGCCGTGAAAGGAGTTTCCGGACACACCCCACCCCACCCCTCTCTGTACCCCAGGATGTACCTTATAGAAGGGTGAAAAGTACAAAACCACATGACTCCTATGTTTGGCTTACTAATCAATTACATGCCAATGTAGTGCCCCACGAATGGTGTTTTGAGTGTTTGAAGCCAAGGTAGGCCGTGAAAGGAGTTTCTGGACACCCCACCCCACCCCTCTCTGTACCCCAGGATGTACCTTATAGAAGGTACAGCGTCCTGCGATAGGGTGGAATCATTTCTTGGCTGGAAAATGTGCCCCCCCCTCCCCCTGCTTGCTGAAGAAGTTTTCAAGAGATGTTGAGGTTTGATTTCGATGGGAAGTTGTGGCGTGTGTGTAGGTTGTAGTCACACCATGGTGATGTTAGACAAACAAAAGTAAATGAATGAATAAACACAAAAACATTATGCGGGTTTGTGATTGTGCAGTTATGCCTGTATGTAATGCAGTGCGCCTGTACCGTTGTGTGTATGTGTGTGTGTGCGCATGCATGTTGTGTGTGTGTATGTGTGTGTTTGTTCTTCTTAGTCGTGATGGGGTGTTGGAGACAAACGAACTTATTATTCTGCATTTTAAAAACAAATATTAAGAAATGAAATCTGTATTGACTCCACTAAATGTGCAACAACCCACACGCACCCACATTCCCCCCCCCCACAATAAACATACAAACACACACGCCACGACAGTACACACACATTCACACATTACATACAGTTTGTCATTTGTAAAAAAAATATTACCCCCCGCCCCCCTCATCAGTGACAAAAATCCGCATGCAAAAAAAATAATAAAAATCACATTGGTGGCGCGCCTCTGGCTGCGACGCGCTTCTCCAGGTGGGAGCAACGCCGAATTTCACAGAGACGCCGCTGTGACTATAAAGTACCTAATACCTAATACACACACACACACATAAACACACACACACACACACACAAGAGGACACACACGACACAGTGACACACGACACAACACACACACACACACACACAACACCACACACACACCCACATTGTTAAAGTCAATAATGTTTACAATATATTTTCCAATGACTGGTGCATGCACACGTTTCTCAGTTACTAACAGACCTATGCATGAACCTTTACATCAAATACACTTATATCAATCTTGAGTATTCTTGTTTTTTTAAAAACACACAGAGGACTTTCTCCTTTCCTGGTATTGCAGTACCCTCCAGGATCGCCCCACTATCTTTGTAGTTAAGAATGACCTACATGTACCTGTTCCATGCCGGAGGACGTTAAACAAACTTTCATGACTCATGAACCATTACCTTCTGAATGCACAGTAGCCAGCCACCTCTGCAGCAGCTTCATTCTGTACAAGAGTTTATGAATGAAAATACTAGCCATTGTTCTAAGAATGACGGAGAACCTTACCTTATAGCACACAGTTTATGAATGAAAATATCAGCCCGTAAACACCCCCCCCCCCACCCTGCTCCACAGGAACACCATTGTATTCTAAGACTGATGGAGAACCTTACCTTAATAGTACTTCTTTTATGAATGATAATATAAGCCAGTAACCCCCCCCCACCATGCTCCCAGGAACACCATTGTTCTAAGACGCATTGAGAACCTTACCTTACATACCAGTTCTGAATGAAAATATCAGCCAGTAAACAACCCCCCCCCCCTCGCTCCCAGGAACACACCATTGTTTCTAAGACTGAGTGGAGAACCTACCTTACAGTACCCAGTTATGATGAACATCAGCCAGTACACCCCCCCCCTCCCCCCCTGCTCCCCAGGAACACCATTGTTTCGAATACTGGATGGAGACCTTATCCTTCCAGTACCCATTTATGAATGAAAATATCAGCCAGTTACACCCCCCCCCCCCCCTGCTCCCCAGGAACCCATTGTTCTCAGACTGATGGGAGAAACCTTACCTTACAGTAAGCCCAGTTAGGATGATATATCAGCCAGTAACCCCCCCCCCCCCCTCGCTCCCCAGGAACACCATTGTTCTAAGACTGATGGAGAACCTTAACCGTTACAGTACCCAGTTATGAATAAAATATCAGCAGTAAGATACAACACCCCCCCCCCCCCCTCTGCTCCCAGGAACACCATTAGTTCCTAAGACTGATGGGAACCTTAACCCTACAGTACCGCAGTTATGGAATGAAAATATCAGCCAGTAAACAACCCCCCCCCCCCTCTGCTCCCCGGAACACCATTGTTCTAAGACTGATGGGAACCTTAACCTTACAGTACCCAGTTTATATGAAAATATCAGCCAGTAAACACCCCCCCCCCCCTGCTTCCCCAGAACACCTTGTTTCTAAGACTGAGGAGAACCTTAA
>CM065713.1:26093745-26114786 GCA_017654935.2 Phymorhynchus buccinoides | reverse complement strand
AGGGAAGACGTTGAAACAAAGGTATCACACACTGGTAAATTGTTTTTAGGCTTTTCTTGCCTACAAAACAAGTCCACAACTGGCTTGAGGTTTCCACTTTGGCAGACGGACGTTAGAGAGAATGACCGATACAATCGTCCAATGGATCGTTGTAAACTATGAACACTTTTAGCAGTGTGATTTCTCTTGTTGACAATATTTTTGATAAGTGAGGGACGAGATAAAGAAAAATGTAGACCCACCAGAAGAAGTGTACCTCCTCTCAGTTGTTTACATCAAAAACTTATAGAGAGAAAAAAGCCTTGTATGTGATTGATGAAAGCATTTTGTTATTAATACGGACGAGATACCAAAGAGCCAATGTTACAGGCTCTGATACCACGTCTTGGACCTGGTATTGAGTACTCCAGGATCTGCTCTGAGCATTGAAAATGGTTGTGGGAGGTTGGTTGATGGTTAGAGTCACATGTTCTCATTGAGCGAGTGACGTTAAACCATGTCACTGATTGACTGACTGATGATTGATGCAATCTGTCCACATTAAGATCAGATCCAGTAGTGGAATCCACATCACTGTGGCCCTTTTATTTTAGGGCCTTGTGGTTGATGGATGGGGCTAGGACTGTAACAGTAAACTGGGATTTTCCGCCGCAGACAAATAATCAATAAGTAAACGAAAGAAAGGAAGAAAAAAGAAGGATGAGGGGAAGACAGACACCGCTTATTATTGATTTTGTATCTTCTTCACTTATTACTTGATAGTACAGCACGGATTTCCGCGTGTATGTGTACACGGTCTTAGAGGCACAACACATAGATCGCACAATCCGCCAGTTCTGGCGGAAACACCATACACTTATGTAAGAATAAGCTGATGGCAGAGAACGATGGGTTTCGGCAAGTGCTGTACGCGAAACCCCATAAACCTATATAAGAAATAAGCGGGAGAGATTGTGCATGGGTTTCCTCAGTGCTGGGTTTCCGTGCAGAACTTGCCCCGCAAATGTGTGCATCCCGTTGGAGAGGGCAATGTCTTTCGTTCTTGTTCGTCTTTGTTTCAAATGCGTTTTGAATGTTGAAACGTGTGTGTGCGCTTCGATTAGATTCTACCAAGATTTAGTGTCGTATAAAAACACTGTATGTTGTTTTTGTTGTTTGTTTTTGTTATTGCTGTTGGTTGTGTTATTGCTGTCGTGTGTTGTTGTGCCCTTAGAGTGTGCCAGCAGTGAGGCGGACTAGGAGTTGGAAGTAGATTTGCTCGCTCAGTGTATTAGGTTGTTTTTTTTAGCAGACCAGAGAGGGCAAGTGTTTTTTTTTTTTTCTTTTTCTTTTTTTTTTTTTTTTTTTTTTTTTTTTTTTTTTTTTTTTTTTTTTTTTTTTTTTTTTTTTTTTTTTTTTTTTTTTTTTTTTTTTTTTTTTTTTTTTTTTTTTTTTTTTTTTTTTTTTTTTTTTTTTTTTTTTTTTTCTTTTGTTTTTTTTTTTTCGGTCACACTGTTTTAATGCGTATGAATGTTTAACGTGTGTGTGTGCGCTTGGATTATATTTCTACCAAGATTTAGTGTCGTATAAACACTGTATGTTGTTGTTGTTGTTGTTGTTGTTTGTTGTTGTTGTTTGTTTGTTTGTTGTTTGTTGTTGTTGTTTTGTTTGTTGTTGTTGTTGTTGCTGCTGCTGTTGTTGTTCTTCTTGTTCTTGTTTGCTGTTGTTGTTGTTGTTGTTGTTGTTTGTGTGTTGTTGCTGTTGCTGCTTTGCTGTTTGGTGTTCTTCTTGTTCTTGTTGCTGTTGTTGTTGTTGCTGTTGTTGGTATTGCTGTTTTGTTGTTTATTGCTGCTGCTGTTGGTGGTGGTATTGTTGCTCTGTTGTTGTTGTTGTTGTTGTTGCTGTTGCTCGCTGTTGTTGTTGTTCTTAATGTTCTTGCTGCTGTTGTTGTTGTTAGTGTGCCATTTAGAGTGTGCCAGCAGTGAGCCGGACTAGGAGTTGGAAGTAGATTTGCCCGCTCGCCGTATTAGGGTTTTTGGAGCAGACTAAAAAAAAGGGGAGAGGGCAAGTGGGACCCACGTCATGACAGGATGGAGGACAGGGGAGTGAGGGGGGAAATTATGTTGTAGAATCGAGTGAAGAAGTGTAGGTTCGTCCCTCTCGGTGACAATCCTGTTTATCCTTCCTTTTTTTCAACGCTTCCAATTTTTTTTGAAAAATTTTGGTGCTGGAGTGTAGAGTGGCACAGAGGTAACGCGTTCGCTTCGTGTCAAGTAAACCCGTGTTCGAACTTGGGTACAGGGGATTTTTTCCTCTCTCTTTGCACTAGGCCTTACGGTTTGAAAGTGGAGTCTTTTGGATGAGACGATAAACCGAGGTCCCATTTGTGCCCATGCACTTAGCACACGTTCAACACAGTGGCAACGAAAAAGTTGTCCCCCACCCATTTTTTTTTTTGATCAAAATGTATCCCCTCCCCCCTTCTCTCTCTCTCCTTCCTCGTCAGTCACACAAAGATCGCATGCAAATAGAAAAAAAGGGGTTGGCGCACCTCTGGCTGTGACATACTTTCCATGTGGGAGCAACCCAAATTTCACAGAGACGCCTCTGTTACTATGAAGTACTAAATTATACCCAAATACCCAATAGAATAATTTAATTAATAACAATGAAGCTTATCAAGATCAGTAATATCTTTAGATCACAATGTCAAAAATGTTCTGTTGAAATTTGCAGGTCCTGATCATGAGAACAGTGGAGAAGAAAACTAACTACGAGAACGTGATTGGCCCATGACTTGATGACATCATTCTGTTTGCAGTCTGCCTAGTGTCTTATCGTAAAGTTCACTGTTTGCCTATAATATATCCAATGCTAATAATTATAGCATGCTTCGTGTTCAGTGATAAAGTGTACTGCTCAACGAGTTTGTATATGGCATGCCAATTAGTTAGATTGATAAACCATTTTATTGTTGGTAAAGTTTACAATCCATGGAGCCTCGCTATGTCCAATGGTAAAGTTCACAGCATGCCTATACTCTGGTAAAGTTTACAGTCTAAATACCCTGCCTTTTATTCATGGGTAAAGTTTACAGTCTAAATACCCTGCCTTTTATTCATTGGTAAAGTTACAGTCTAAATACCCTGCCTTTTATTCAATGGTAAAGTTTACAGTCTAAATACCCTGCCTTTTATTCAATGTAAAGTTTACAGTCTAAATACCCTGCCTTTTATTCAATGGTAAAGTTTACAGTCTAAATACCCTGCCTTTTATTCATTGGTAAAGTTTACAGTCTAAATACCCTGCCTTTTATTCAATGGTAAAGTTTACAGTCTAAATACCCTGCCTTTTATTCATTGGTAAAGTTTACAGTCTAAATACCCTGCCTTTTATTCATTGGTAAAGTTTACAGTCTAAATACTCTGCCTTTTATTCAATGGTAAAGTTTGCAGTCTAAATACCCTGCCTTTCATTCAATGGTAAAGTTTACAGTCTAAATACCCTGCCTTTCATTAATTGGTAAAGTTTACAGTCTAAATACCATGCCCTTTATTCATGGGTGAAGTTTTAACATGCCCATAGTCCAGTGGTAAAGATTACCTTCTAAATGTCATGCCTTTTATCAAATCAAATCAAATCAAATCAATTCAAACTCACTTTATTATCTCCCAAGGAGAAATTTTGTAAATTATTTATCGGTAACGTTTACAGTCTACATTCCCTTCATCATTTGTGCAATTTGCTTGATCTTCATTGATAAATAAATTCTGTGATTTATTATACCATTCGTCCATGAACAATGTTGATGTTTCATGCACTATGCACTTTGTTCAAAAGGGACGTTTGGTTACTATGTTGAACACTTTTTTTGTCTGAAGGTAATAATAGATCATTATATTTTTCTTCACATGATTATTTATCCATTTATCTATACTTACATTATAATATATTATAATATATTATGCACATTCTTTTGTTCATCATCTGTGCCCACATTCTAGGTACATTCGTTTTAGCATCAGGGGTGGGATTTTGTCCGTTTTTTGCCGGACAAAAAATTCCGGCAAAAAATAAATATATTTCTTTAACCTTAGCAGCGCTGTTCCCGGATTGATCCGGGATAGCCCCCCCTAGAGCCAATGGCGGCTCCCGGAATATTCCGGGAAGCCCATATGACATCACAAAGCACCTCATATAGTGGCCAATCGTTGAATACTTGTGTACCTAGCACACTACATCATCAGAAAAGGGGTTGTGCTTGACGTCACATGCATTAAATGCTGCGGTATTTTCATTGGTTAAAGGGGTGAAATTTATTTTTTTATTTTGGTCGATCTATTTTGGGGTCAGACTGAAGAGTATACAAATGGCGACCAGATTTTTTACTGTCCATTCGAAGAGTTTTCCAGGCAAACGAAGTGAAAATTGATCGCAATGTTGCCGAGTTGCAACTTGGCGGCCGGCCGAGTGAATTTCTCTGTGCGATCACGAACATTTCCAGGTATTTTGCTTTTTTCAGCTTGTTTTATACTAAAATTGACTAGGAATTAATGACTGAGGGTACTAATAAAGCTTTTCTGACTAAATTGAGCCAAAAAATCATCGCAATATTGAAAATCGACGCCGATGTTCGCGGAAACCGATCTTGCTACGGTTTTACGGCTACCGATCAAAGACTTGACTTCGATTAGGCCTACCTTTATTTTAAACAAATTACCCGATAATTCTAAAGATGCCAGTGTCTAAATGTCTTTGGTTGATTATTCTTTTATTATTTGCACACCGTTCATCCATCGATCCAAGTTAAAGGCACAAAAATAGCCCGGAGAGTGGTTGCATTTTTAAAAATTTCAACACACCTGTCCGTTCATTATTTTTTTTATATTAATTAATGAAATCACATACAGTCTTACAATCACATTCATGCCAACCCATTTTATAGGCTTTATTTTATTGTATTTGTTTATTATTAATCAAATTTTGTTCAGGGGGTGGGTCGCGGGTTGTTGAAAATCTAGTTTTCTTTTTTTCCTTTGGTCAAATCCCACCCCTGTAGCATAGCATATGTTTTACATTTCCATGTACACTTGTTTGCACTTAAGCATTTTTTTTAACATTTTATGCTCATAGATTTGTCCATAATCCATGTTTGCAATTGATATCAGAATCCATCAATTGATGCAAATTCTTTTATCCATAATCCATGTTTTTCACATACATTCTTTTGTCAATGCGTTACATTCCTATAACGTAGTAATGTACTTTTTATTTGCATGTTTATAAACTATGTTTAAATGCTATGGACATGTTTGTATATAACCCATATTCACATTGTATTAACCTACAGTGTATATAAATAGATGAATATATCCAGGACTTTTTGTCGTACCTATGATCGCATTTTATGTACTTTTTATTCGCATGTTTATAAACTATGTTTAAATGCTATGGACATGTTTGTATATAACCCATATTCACATTGTATTAACCTACAGTGTATATAAATAGATCAATATATCCAGGACTTTTTGTCGTACCTATGATCGCATTTTATGTACTTTTTATTCGCATGTTTATAAACTATGTTTAAATGCTATGGACATGTTTGTATATAACCCATATTCACATTGTATTAACCTACAGTGTATATAAATAGATCAATATATCCAGGACTTTTTGTCGTACTTATGATCGCATTTTATGTACATTTTATTCGCGTGGTTATAAACTATGTTTAAATGCTATGAACGTGTTTGCATACAACCCATATTCACATTGTATTAACCTACAGTGTATATAAATAGATCAATATATCCAGGACTTTTTGCCGTACTTATGATCGCATTTTATGTACATTTTATTTGCGTGGTTATAAACTATGTTTAAATGCTATGAACGTGTTTGCATACAACCCATATTCACATTGTATTAACCTACAGTGTATATAAATAGATCAATATATCCAGGACTTTTTGTCGTACTTATGATCGCATTTTATGTACATTTTATTTGCGTGGTTATAAACTATGTTTAAATGCTATGGACATGTTTGTATATAACCCATATTCACATTGTATTAACCTACAGTGTATATAAATAGATCAATATATCCAGAACATTTTGTCGTACTTATGAATCACATTTTATGTAAATTTAATTCTCGTGTTTATAAAGCGTGTATTGTCATGTTTATCCTCGTGTATAAACATTTTTTTTTATAGTGTTTATTATTCTCATGTTTATAAAGTGTTATCCCCGTGTTTGTGAAGTGTTATTCTAAAGTTGTACGTTCTTTAATGGATCAATTTATTCAACACTGGTATTCACAATTACAAGGAAAACAAGTCTATAATAATTACAGATTATATAAAGATGTTTTTTTTCCTTTCAAACTTATTTAACCTTTTTACCTGACAACTTAGCAATTTTATTTATGACATTTAGAACGTTGAACCATAAACTACCCAATACAAGCAGGCAGAAGTCAAAACATTCCGCATAATGAAAGATTCTGTTCTAAGTGCGATCTTCGTGTGCTGGGTGACGAATTTCATTACATTTTTTGAATGTCCTGCTTTTCAGGATGTAAGGAAAAGATATCTGTCAAATTATTACCAGAAAAGACCAAATGCTATAAAGGTCCACTCTTTACTTCAAACAAGAATCAGTCGAAATCTCAACCGCTTAACTATTTTCATAAAAATCATGTTGAAAGCTTTCTAAATCCTAAACATACATGTTTCTGCTACTTCTCGAGTTATAGCCCATTTCATAGGTTAAGCTCAACTGTTTTTGGTGTTTAGTAAACTGGTGCTAGGTTGTGTGTGACAGTGTGTATGCCTTTGTATAGGTATATCTACAAAAACGGTCAAAATTCAAGGTAGCCCAAAGCCAAATACATAATTATTTCTAAATAAGCCCGTAATACAAACTCACATGCAAAATTTCAGTTAAATCTAATCAATAGTTTTGAAGATAATTGCTTTTAAAGACACCACATTTTGCGCAATTTGGGAAAGGGGCAAAAAATGCCGTTTTTGAAGTCGCATATCTGAAATGTTAATGCATTTTCAAAGTTAAAACTTGGTTTTTCTAACAGTTGGATACTTATGCGACATACCGATTTTTTTCTGTCTAATCAGACTGTACAGTTTTGAAAACACAGGGGTGCACAAATGGCTAAAAACGCTATTTCCGCTTTTGTCCAATATGCAAATTTCAGCTAAACTGACCATATCTCTAAAAGTAATGGACTGACCGCAATAAAATGTGTATCCAAGGATTCAGCATTGATTCAGGAATAAGAATCAGTCGTTATTTATGGAAACAAAAACCATTTTAACTCTTACACACAAGTAATATAAGCCCTAATGCTGAAAAATTACCATAAAAGAGTGCCACCACAACCATTAAAGTTCCTAGTGCCATAAAATGTTCCAAATCTATTTGTTCGCCTGTCAAAACAAAGAATCTTTTGAAATCTGGTACTTCAGACCTGCAACGTCTCCAAAACGTCCTGTGGTAAGCTTTATTGTCTTTGCCCCTCTACAGTGGATAAAGGAGTATAAGTTAGTTGCTGTTTGTTTTGTGTTGTTTTCATTTTGTGTGTAGGTGTTTGTGTCTGTTTGTATTTATTGGCCACTGCAAAGAACGCCTTTTGCAAGTGTGAATGCCCTTGGTGGGTGGGGGAATATGGTTCAGTACTGACCAAATAGGGGAATAACTCGCCAATAACCCTATTTGATGCCACTAAATTGGCTGCCTTTCTCAAGAGTGAATGCCCTTTGTCAGTACTAGACCAACAAGTGGATTCACACTCACTGCCAAGGGCGTTAATTAACCCTAGTTGCAGTGGCCAATAAAAATACATTATTGTTGCGAACCCGCTAAACAGAATCACATCAAAATTTGTGTGACCCGTGTATGACCAAGACTACAAGACTAATGCGGGGGGAAATGCAACCACCCTAACCTTGACGTTTGACCTTCAAAACTTTAATTTCTTCTTGTGGCCACATCCTTCAAGGTACAATCTTGAAATTTAGTATGTGGACATTTTAGCCTTAGATGTTTCGGAGTACTGATTAGCAATTACCTTGCTGACCTTGGACTCTGAACTTGGTTCAGAACTTTATCCAGGGCTGCTGTCATCCAAGAACTGGAACCGTACTTGAGGTGAGGTCGTATAGGAGTCCTGCTGGTAGACTGTCTTGTGGATCCTATCGTTTGCGCCCCATTGTGATCCTGCCAGTTTTCTCATGATGTCAATTTTCTCCTGGCTTTTTCCTTCTGCATTTGTGATGTGTTGCTTCCAGGTCATTCTCTTGTCAACAAGTGACTCCCAGATAGGTTTTCTGTCTCTTCAATTTTCAGTGGTGTTTCTCCCAAGGTCAGTCTGCCTGGATGGGCTTTGGCAGAAAGCGAGAAGAGGGTGGCTGTGGTTTTTTCCCTGTTGATGGTCACACACCAGGTTTCTGCCCACCCTGCAACTTTCTCTAGTGCAAGCTGCATTCTGTACGTTGCAGTGGAAGCATGCTCTTCTGTGCACCAGAGAATCTAGGTCGTCTGCACACAGTGCTGCATGGACTCCCTTTGGCAGCTCTGGTACTAGGTCGTCTGCACACAGTGCTGCATGGACTCCCTTTGGCAGCTCTGGTACTAGGTCGTCTGCACACAGTGCTGCATGGACTCCCTTTGGCAGCTCTGGTACTAGGTCGTCTGCATACAGTGCTGCATGGACTCCCTTTGGCAGCTCTGGTACTAGGTCGCTGATGAAGAGTATGAATAAGGTAGGCGAGAGTACTCCTCCATGTGGAACCCCTTGGCGCAGCAGCACCTTTCGGCCGCAGTGACCATCTACCAGCACTCTGGCTTTTCTGTTGTGCAGGTACGACTTGTTTATCCTCGTGTTTATGAAGTGTTTATCCTCGTGTTTAGCTTCGTGTTTATAAAGTGTGTATTCTTGTGCTTATAAAGTGTTTATTCTTGTGTTTATAACGAGTTTATTCTTGTGCTTGTTATTTGTTTATAAAGTTTTTATTCTCAAGTTTATAAGGTGTTGACAAAGTGTTCATACAGTGTTTATAAACTATGTGTGCAAGGATACAGTGTCAGACTATGACTTCCATATAGCAGAGGAGGCTACTGCTACTATTCTGGAGAACTGGGCTCGAAGCTGTGTATGTGTGTGTGTGTGTGTGTGTGTGCGCGCGTGCGTGTGTGTGCGTGCGTGCATGCGTGTGTGCGTGTGTGTGTGCGTGTATATATATATATATATATATATGTGTGTGTGTGTGTGTGTGTGTGTGTGTGTGTGTGTGTGTGTATAGAGAGAGATGTATAATGTATTTTCAAAATATATTTGCATACTTTCATGATCATGTAGTTACATTCGACGAACAACGTTTCGTCCATATGAGTCATCTTCAAACACTTGCCACAGTTTCGATCCAAGCATTATGTTCAATTTCCTTATATAATGGGTTTTTTTGTCCATAGGTTTCGCACATGAGCTTTTGGTTCAGTCTGCAAGCTGTTTTGCTATTTTTTTAAAATTATTGTGTAAGTAAAAATGTTTTCTACAAGCTTGGCTCATTAAGAATTGTTCGGAAATAACTAAGGGGAGTAAAGTCATGGTGTGTGGGAGTGATCTTGCCTAATTCAATAGGTCAAACAGAGGAAGTTACTCTACCATCAGGTAGATCCCCAGCTCTCGCCTCGTATGTTTGAGCAGGCATTACAGCACTTAGAACACCGCGCGCCATTCTACAATTGTCATGTTATATTTTACGTCACATTTTGCAAGTTTTGTCAGTTTGTGGGAACTGGCCACCCCTAATTTTTCTATTAAATTTTTTTTTGCAAGGCGATGACTCGCATCCTGCGGTTTCAAGCTTCGAACGCCATTGTTGCATTGTCGCTATGGTATTTGATCGAGTAATGGAGGTAAGCACTCTCATAATTTTCACGAAGTGCTCTCCCCTAGTTCTTTTTCCGAAAATCGTCTATTCTGAGGCTCAACCACACATTTCAAGGAAAGCAATGTTGCAGTTCTAACTAGACGATTGTTTCTAATACTCTGTACAGTTTTACTTCTGCTTATTTGATGGATGAATATCGATGTGTTTTGATGCTCCATCTGTGCCTAAACTGAATGATTTTTAAAATAATAAAATACCCTTGGTATTGACTTGTCTTGTGTTAGTGCAAATGTAATGTTCAAGTGTGATCAATGAGTGAAAACTATTTTTCAATAAATAAAACGTTGCTGTCAGCCAGTTTGAAAATGTTTGAAATGTATTGGTACTTGGCACTTAATAGTGACAGAGACGTCTCTGTGAAATCCGGTTTGCTCCCACCTGGAGAGCGCGTCGCAACCAGAGGCGCGCCACCATTTTTTCACACAAACAGAGACACAGAGACTTCAGGCTTGAGAATCAAAGAGAGAGAGAGAGAAAGAGAGAGGGGGGGGGGGGAGAGGAAGGGAGAGAGAGAGAGAGAGGGAGGGAGAGAGACAGACACATAGACTTCAGGCTTCAGAAAGAGAGAGAGCGAGAGAGTGAGAGAGAGAGAGAGAAACAGACAGACAGACACATAGTCTTCAGGCTTCAGAAAGAGAGAGAGCGAGAGAATGAGAGAGAGAGAAACAGACAGACAGACACATAGACTTCAGGCTTCAGAAACACAGAGAGAGAGAGAGAGAAATAGAGAGAGAGAGAGAGAGATAGAGAGAGAGAGAGAGAGAGAGAGAGAGAGAGAGAGAGAGATCTTCATGGCTTCAGACAACAGAGAGAGAGTAGTGAGAGAGAGAGAGAGAGAGAGAGAGAGAGAGAGAGAGAGAGAGAGAGAGAGAGAGAGAGAGACATACACACACACAAAGACTTCAGGCTTCACAAACAAAGAGAGAGAGAGAGAGAGAGAGAGACTTCATACTTAAATTCAGGAAATAATGTTTAACGCCCTCTTTGGCCTTTCGGCCATGTGGGGCTCCATACTTCAGACTTCAGACACTTTATTTTATAAGGACTAGCGCAACGCCCCGTACTGGTAATGCCTAGTACCGGTAACGCCTAGTACAGGTAACGCCAAGTGCTGGTAACTCTGAGTATCGGTTTAGTTGGGTCCGTGAAATATTATATTTTTATTTTTGTGGCTGAAAACCAATTTTTAGACCCCTACTACTTTCAAGGCCTACCGATCTCCATGACCTTGACCGTGACCTTGATCGGTATGCAATCATCAGAAAACCGTATGCCAAGTTTGAAGTCCCTAAGACCAACGGTGTGGACGTTATAGCCCATTCAATATTTTCGGTTTTCAAGGTCATACACCAAGGTGAAGGTCACAACAGCAATAATTTATGCGCGGATGCCTCCTCTCATGGTGACACGCCACCACACAAAATTGGAAACGATTCGGTGAAGCGGTTTGGGAGATATGCGTGGGACAGAAAACCGCAATTATTAGACCCCTACCACTTTCAAGGCATACCGATCTCCATGACCTTGACCTTGACCTTCATTGGTACGCCATCAGCAGAACGGCCATAAGGGAAAGTACCTCCATGCCAAGTTTGAAGACTCTAGGACCTGCGGTGTGGAAGTTATGGCCTCGTAACGGTTTTCGGTTTTCAAAGTCATACGCCAAGGTCAAGGTCAGGGCGGCAAAAAGTTTTGCAGACAGGAATTGGATCATTATAAAAGAAAATGGGGATACAGCTACAACTGATGATGAAAAAGCAATCATATTAAATAACTTTTTCTCCAGTGTTTTTACGAGAGAGGACAATACATGTCTTTCTAATTTGGGTAAATAAAGCTACACAAAAAAATCAAATGGTAAGACACTAAAAGACGTTAATATAAGAGTAGAAACAGTAGCAAAGAAACTTATATGACTAGATGTATCTCAGGCTCAAGGTCCTGACCAAATACCTTCCAAAGTATTGAAAGAACTTGCAAGCGAGATTAGTGTACCATTAATTAAACTATTTAACAGAACAAGCTGGAAGAAAGCTGAAGTTGTCGTTATACTTTTAAAAGGGTCAAGGTCAGATCCAGGTAACTATAGACCAGTAAGTCTCACTATGTAACATGAAAAGTAATGGAATCTATTTTACGTGACAATAATTATTGTTAAGTTTTTCAAAGACAATAATCTATATTCAGACTGTCAATATGGTTTTAGGAATAAAAGATCTTGTGTTACCCAGCTACTATAGGTAACAGAACATTTAACTAAGATGTTAGACAATGGATAATCTTTATATGTGTTGTATCTAGACTTTAGAAAGGCTTTTGACTCTGTCCCGCACGAGAGATTACTAATTACATTGTCAGCGTATGGAATAGAAGGCGAATTATTACAGTGGATTAAAGGCTTTTCGCTCCCCTAGGTACGATCACATCACTCCGGTTCTTCGTTCCCTACATTGGCTCCCAGTTCAATCACGTATTGACTACAAAATTCTCCTCCTTGCCTTCAAGTCACTGAATGATCAAGCTCCCCAGTATCTCTCTGATCTTCTTCATCTCTATGTCCCAGCTCGCCAACTACGTTCGTCTTCTGATTCTCGTCTCCTTTCCATTCCCTCCATCCGTCTCAAATCTGCTGGCCAACGTTCTTTTTCTTGTCAAGCACCATCTCTGTGGAATTCTCTGCCTTCTCCTCTCCGACACTCCAACTCAGTCTCCTCATTCAAAACCTCTCTTAAAACCCATCTTTTTCCTGCTGCGCCCTAAATATTTGATCAGTTGTCTATCGTTGTGTGCACGTGAGGGAAAGATTGATTTAAGAGGTTTGTGCTGTGTTTTGTGGTGCGTGTGTGTGTGTGTGTGTGTGTGTGTGGTGTGTGTGTGTGTGTGTGTGTGTGTGTGTGTGAGTGTGTGTATTGTGTGTGTGTGTGTGAGCATGAATGTGTGCTTGTGTGTATTTTGGTTTTGTGAGTTGTGTGTGCACGCATGTGTATGTGTGTGTGTGTTTGTGCGTGTCTGTGTGTCTGTCTGCGTGCGTACGTTGTGTATGAGGGTGTTTGTGTCTGCGTGTTGGTGTATGTGGTCAGTCCATGCGGCTCAGTTGCTGTGACTTACCGAATGGGGTATGAACGAGTTGGCGTCAATAATTGTGTGTGTTGTTTGTGTGTGTGTGTGTGCGTGTGTGCGTGTGTGTGTGTGTGTGTGTGCGTGTGCGCGCGTGTGCGTGTGTGTGTTGCGTGTGTGTGTGCGTGTGTGTTTAGAGAGAGAGAGAGAGAGTTGCTTTGCATATGCACTGTTGGTGGTTGGTGTCACTCTTGAATGTTTTTTTTGTTTTGTATATCTGTTGATGAATAATTGATTGTAAAGCGCTTTGGGCTCATCTGAGGTAAAGCGCTATATAAATGTACTGTTATTATTATAATATATTATTATTATATTTTGACTCTGTCCCGCACGAGAGATTACTAATTAAATTGTCAGCGTATGGAATAGAAGGCGAATTATTACAGTGGATTAAAGGATTATGACTCTGTCCCACACGAGAGATTACTAATTAAATTGTCAGCGTATGGAATAGAAGGCGAATTATTACAGTGGATTAAAGGATTATGACTCTGTCCCGCACGAGAGATTACTAATTACATTGTCAGCGTATGGAATAGAAGGCGAATTATGGCAGTGGATTAAAGGCTTTTGACTCTGTCCCGCACGAGAGATTACTAATTAAATTGTCAGCGTATGGAATAGAAGGCGATTTATTACAGTGGATTAAAGGCTTTTGACTCTGTCCCGCACGAGAGATTACTAATTACATTGTCAGCGTATGGAATAGAAGGCGAATTATTACAGTGGATTAAAGGCTTTTGACTCTGTCCCGCACGAGAGATTACTAATTAAATTGTCAGCGTATGGAATAGAAGGCGAATTATTGCAGTGGATTAAAGGCTTTTGACTCTGTCCCGCAGGAGAGATTACTAATTACATTGTCAGTGTATGGAATAGAAGGCGAATTATTACAGTGGATTAAAGGATTCTTGCCTCAAAGAACTCAACGGGTTAGAGTTGGTAAGTCTTATTCAGAGAAGCAAGGTCCTTAGTGGTATTCCCCAAGGTAGCATATTAGGCCCTGTCTTATTCGCAATATTCATAAACGATCTACCAGATAACATAAGTAGCGATTGTAAGATCTATCCAGACGATACTAAAATATGCAACAATTCTAATAACAAAGATGTATTACAGGCATATTTATACACTTTACAGGAGTGGTCAAACACTTGGAACTTATATTTTAATGAACAAATATGTAAGGTATTGCATTACGGGAAACGTAACCCAAAACATGGATATTTCATTAAACTTAATAACAGTCGGAGTACATGTACTGATAAAATTGAAGAAAGTTAACAAGAAAAAGATTTGGGTATAACTTTTGACGCCACATTAAGTTTTGATGAACACATAAACAGTGTTATTAAAAAGTCAAAACAAATGTTAGGACTAATACAAATGTCTTTTGATTTTTTTTTTAATAAAGAAGTATTTGTGAAGTTGTATAAGGCATTAGTCAGATCACATCTTGAACAGAGTATTGTAGTATGGTTTCCAGCTCTTAAAAGACAAAGTATTTCCTTGGAAAAGATCCAAAGAAGAGCCACTAAATTAGTAAAAACATGTATAAACAAGACTTACAAAGAAAGACTTAACTCTCTGAAACTGCCTTCACTAAAGGGGAGAAAAGTTAGTGCATTGTTCTGACAATGGGAGATACGACAGCTGCCGGCAGTTACACGATTAGCGTGACCAGTTACACGCTTATCGCGTCAAATACAGCAACAACCCGCCACATACACGATTATGTCCGTGGTATCATGTGACAAATTTGAGCATTTTCATTGGTCGCTGACACAAGATATTTATAGAAGACCTGCGTGAGGTCACTGGAAGGAGTTTCAGTAAAAAATCTATTTTTGTCAAATTTTGTAGATACACGGTTAGCGTCGGATAGCGACGACTGATTTATCCTTTTTGAAATTCGTTTGCCAAGATAAGAAATATGATCAGGCATTTATAAATCATTATCGACAGTAACGCCAAAGACGTTATGTGATGTCACTTCTTCTATCTTTTGATCTTGAATAAAGGTGGGAATGGAGAGCTCATTTTCTGTCTTTTTTGTCGTGTAGTGACATACATGCATTTTGTTTTTGTAGCATTTAATCAGAGATAGTTTCTCTGATTTAATGCCATATGGTTCTTTTTAGTCTATATTACACACGCTTTTTTTAGTCCGCAAGTTTAAAAAAAAATTATTTATTCAATTATTTTTTGTCTGCAACCTAGGCTCATACCACGTGTATTCTGAGGTTCAATACAACCACACATTTCAAGGAAAGCAATGTTGCAGTTGTAACTGGACGATTATTTTTTTAAATAATCTGTAGTTTTACTTCAGCTTGTTGATGGGTGAACATGCAGGGGAGGATTGGTAGGGGGGGGGGGGGGGGGGGGGTACAGGTTTTTTCGGAACCCACCCCGCCTGTACCCTAAGATGTATCTTATAGAAGGGTGAAAAGTACCAACATGACTCGATTTTTGGCTTAATCATCAATAAAATGCCAACGTAGCGCCCCACGAATGGTCTGATTGTTTGAAGCTAAGGTAGGCCGTGAAAGGAGTTTCCGGACACACCCCACCCCCACCCCGCCCTTTGTACCCTGTACCCCAGGATGTACCTTATAGAAGGGTGAAAAGTACCAACATGACTCTATGTTTGGCTTACTAATCAATTACATGCCAATGTAGTGCCCCACGAATGGTGTTTTGAGTGTTTGAAGCCAAGGTAGGCCGTGAAAGGAGTTTCCGGACACAAACCCCACACACCCACCCCCCCTGTACCCCCAGGATGTACCTTATAGAAGGTACAGCGTCCTGCGATAGGGTGGAAGGATTTGTTGGCTGGAAAATGTGCCCCCCCCTCCCCCTGCTTGCTGAAGAAGTTTTCAAAGATGTTGAGGTTTGTTTCGAGTGGTCAAGGTTTGGTTTCGATGGGAAGTTTTGGCGTGTGTGTAGGTTGTAGTCACACCATGGTGATGTTAGACAAACAAAAGTAAATGAATGAATAAACACAAAAACATTATGCGGGTTTGTGATTGTGCAGTTATGCCTGTATGTACTGCAGTGCGCATGTACGTGTCTGTGTAGGTGGTAGGGTGCGTGCGCGTGCATGTGTTTGTGTGTGTGTATGTGTGTGTTTGTTCTTCTTAGTCGTGATGGGGTGTTGGAGACAAACGAACTTATTATTCTGCATTTTAAAAACAAATATTAAGAAATGAAATCTGTATTGACTCCACTAAATGTGCAACAACCCACACGCACCCGCCCCCCCCCCCCCCCCCCCACATATAACACACACACACACACACACACACACACACACAGTACACAGTACATACAGTTGTCATTTGGTAAAAAAAATATTACCCCCCCCCCCCTCATCAGTGAAAAAAATCGCATGCAAAAAAAATAAAAAAAATAAAAAACATTGGGTGGCGCGCCTCTGGCTGCGACGCGCTCTCCAGGTGGGAGCAACCCGAATTTCACAGAGACGCCTCTGTGACTATAAAGTACCTAATACTAATACACACACACACACATACACACACACACACACACACAGACACACACACGACACACACACACACACACAACACACACCACACACACACACACACACACACACACACACATTGGTTAAAGTCAATAATGTTTTACAATATATTTTCCAATGACTGGTGCATGCACACGTTTCTCAGTTACTAACAGACCTATGCATGAACCTTTACATCAAATACACTTATATCAATCTTGAGTATTCTTGTTTTTTTAAAAACACACAGAGGACTTTCTCCTCCTGCTATTGCAGTACCTCCAGGATCGTCCCACTATCTTTGTAGTTAAGAATGACCTACATGTACCTGTTCCATGCCGGAGGACGTTAAACGGACTTTCAATAATGAACCCTTACTATGGAATGCACAATGTAGCCAGCCACCTCTGCAGCAGCTTCATTCTGTACAAGAGTTTATGAATGAAAATACTAGCCATTGTTCTAAGAATGACGGAGAACCTTACCTTATAGCACACAGTTTATGAATGAAAATATTCAGCCAGTAACATACCACCCCCCCGCAAAAACCCCCCCCCCCCACCTCTGCTTCCCCAGGAACATACCATTGTTCTAAGGACTGACGGAGAACCTTACCTTAGTAGTACCCAGTTTATGAATGAAAATATCAGCCAGTAAACACCCCCCTGCCCCCCCCCCCACCTGTGCTCTCCACTGATGGGAGAACACCTGACCTTCAGTTACCCAGTTAGAATGAAAGATCAGCAGTAAAAGAACCTTACCTTTAATCCCCAGGTACACCATTGTTCTATGACTGATGGAGAACCTTACCTTACAGTACCCAGTTATGAATGAAAATATCAGCCAGTAACCCCCCCCCTGCTCCCCAGGAACACCATTGTTCTAAGACTGATGGATGAACCTTACCTTACAGTACCCAGTTTATGAATGAAAATATCAGCCATTAACACCCCCCCCCCCCACCCCCCCCCCCTGCTCCCCAGGAACACCATTGTTCTAAGACTGATGGAGAACCTTACCTTACAGTACCCAGTTTATGAATGAAAATATCAGCCAGTAAACACCCCCCCCCCCCGCCCCCACCCCCTGCCCCCAGGAACAAACACCATTGTTCTAAGACTGATGGAGAACCTTACCAGCCTTAAAGTCCGCAGTTTATGAATGATAATACCAGCCGTAAAACCCCCCCCCCACGCCCCAACCCCCACACTAACACCCAAACAACAAATTAACCCCCCCCCACACCCACCGCCCCCCACCCCCCCCCCCCCCACACCCCCCCCCGACCACACCCCCCCACCTGCCTTCACCAGGAACCACCAATTGTTCTAAGACTGATGGAGAACCTTACCTTACAGTACCCAGTTTATGAATGAAAATATCAGCCAGTAACAAACCCCCAAACTTCTGCTCCCCCACCCCCCCGCCCCCCCCCGTTCTAACCCAAAAAAAAAACCTTACCTTACAGTACCCCAGTTACAAATGAAAATATCCCCCCCCAAACCCCCCCCCCCCCCTCCCCCCCCCAAAACCACCCCACCCCCCCCCCCCCCCCGCCCCCCCTCTGCCCCCAGGAACACCATTGTTCTAAGCACTGATGGATAACCTTACCTTACAAGTAACCCCAGTTATGAATGAACATATTCAGCCAGTAAACAAACAACCCCACCCCCCCCCCCCCCCAACACCCCCCCCCACCCCCCAACCCCCCCCCCGCCCCTCTGCCCCTCCCACAAGAACAACAACGATTGTTCTAAGACTGATGGCGGAAACTTACCTTACAGTACCCAGTTTATGAATGAAACTATCAGTCAGTAACAACAAACCCCCCAACCCCCACCAACCCCCCCCCCCCAGGAACACCATTGTTCTAAGACTGATGGGGAACCTTACCCCACACTACCCAGGTATGACCCAACCCCCCCCCCCACCCCCCCACCACCCACCCCCCCCCCCCTGCTGCTTCCCCCAGGAACCCATCTCATTCTCAGGGGTGTTGAAATGGAAAGAACTCTTGACCCTTATTACGAGGAATACCAATAACTCTTTATGTTGTGTCACAGTTATCAGATCAGTTGTAAACATTTGTCCCCCCCTCCCAATTCATACAAAAACACCCCCCCCCCCCCCCCCCCCCCCCCCCTGCTCGCCCAGTGATACACATATTGTTCTATCAACTAAAAGCCCCCTTGATTGGGGAAAACCTTAACTTACCTTAACAGTTGCCCTCACCCCAGTTATACACATGATTTATATCAGCCAGAAACCCCCCCCCCCCCCCCCCCCCCCCCCCCGCCCCCGACAGACCCCCCCCGCCCAAGACCCCCCCCCCCCCGCCACCCCCCCCCCCCCCCCCCCCCCCCCCCCCCCCTCCAGCCAGACCCCCCCCCCCCCCCCCCCCCCCCCCAGCCAACCACCCCCAGACCCCCCCCTCCCCCCACCCCCCCCGACCCCCGACCCCGACCCCCCCAGACCCCCACCGCCCCGCCCCCCCCCACCCACCCCCCACCCCCCCCCCCTCCCACCCCCCCCCCACCCCCCCCCCCTCCCCCCCCCCCCCCCCCCCCCCCCCCCCCCCCCCCCCCCGCCCCCCCCCCCCCCCACCCCCCCCGCTCCACCCCCCTCTCAGAGCTCCAGCCCCTCTCCAGTTGTCCCTCTTCGCATTCATCCTCATCCTATATCTCAGTGGGTGTCCCCTTTCGAAAATATACTCTTGACCCTATATTACGAGGAATACCAATAACTATTTTTTCACATAACTCTTTTTCTTCCTGTTTGTGTCCAGTCGTATTCATACTGATAATTTATATTCAACCATTTTGTCCCCCTTCGTATTCGTACACATAATTCATATCACCAGTTGCCCCCTTCGTATTCACACCCGACGTTTTATCAACCCCTTGTGCTTCCTTTCGTATTCATACACATAATTTATATCACCAGTTGTCCCCCTTCGTATTCATACACATAACTTCTATCACCAGTTGTCCCCCTTCGTATTCATACACATAATTTATATCACCAGTTGTCCCCTTTCGTATTCATACACATCATTTATATCACCCATTTTGCCTTTGTGCCCCAATCACCACCAGTTGTTCCCTTTTTCTTTCGTATTCATACACATCATTTTATAAATACCATTTTCACCCATTTGTTCCCCCCCCCTTCGTATTCATACACATCATTTATATCACCAGTTGTCCCCATACACATCACTTCTATCACCAGTTGTCCCCCTTCGTATTCATACACATAATTTCTATCACCAGTTGTCTCCCTTCGTATTCATACACATCATTTATATCACCAGTTGTCCCCCTTCGCATTCACACACATCATTTCTATCACCAGTTGTTCCCCTTCGTATTCATACACATCATTTATATCACCAGGTTGTCCCCTTCGCCCCCCCCCCCCCCCCCCCAATTCATACACAACATTTATATCACCAGTTGTCCCCCTTCGCATTCATACACATCATTTATATCACCAGTTGTCCCCTTTCGTATTCATACACATAATTTCTATCACCAGTTGTCCCCCTTCGTATTCAGTGACATCATTTCTATGACCAGTTGTCCCCCTTCGTATTCATACACATCACTTGTGTCACCAGTTGTCCCCCTTCGTATTCACACACATCATTTGTATCACCAGTTGTCCCCCTGCGTATTCACACACATCACTTGTATCACCATTCAGTGATGAGGTTGAAGCTGTTTTTACTCTGTCTGTGTCTCTGTTTTTCCCCCGGCTTGTGTTTCCTCTTTGCTTGTTTGTCTGTCCGTGTGTGCTTGTGCGTATGAGTCTATCTGTTTGTGTGTCTGTCTGTCTGTCTTTGTCTATGTGTGTCTCATGTCTGTCCGATTGCTGTGAGTGTGTCTATTCTGGTCTGTCTGTTTGTCTAGTGTGTGTGTCTGCCTGTCTATTTTGCTTTGTGCGTCTGTGTGTCTCTCTGCCCTGTTTGTGTGTCTCTGTTTGTTTGTGTGTCCGTTTGTGTCTGTTGTGTGTCTGTCTGTTTGCTTGTGTGTCCGTTTGTGTCTGTTTGTCTGTCTGTTTGCTCGTGTGTCTGTCTGTTTGTCTGTTTGTCTGCTGTCTACTGTCGTTTATTTAACGAATTTGATTGACTATGTCGAGAGACAAGAAGGAGCTGAGAGAGGCTGGGGTGGCAGTGGTTGTGTGTGTGGGTGTGTGATTGCAGAGAGAGAGAGAGAGAGAGAGAGAAGAAGAGGAGAGAGAGAGAGAGAAGAGAGAAGAGAGTGAGGAGAGAGAGAGAGAGAGAGAGAGAGAGAGAGATAGAGAGAGAGAGAGGGAGAGAGAGGAGAGAGAGAGAGAGGAGAGCGAGAGAGAGAGAGAGAGAGCACGATGCGGACACCCATATTTATTTATACCAAAGGGAGTAAGAGGTAGATATTCGCTGCTCACACCACCTG
>CM065713.1:26091868-26093245 GCA_017654935.2 Phymorhynchus buccinoides | reverse complement strand
ATAGCCAGCTGAGTGACTATTGGTAACTGTGAGCTTATTGACCTTGACCTTTGACCTAAAATGTCATTTTTACTCTTTCCAATATCTCATGATCTACAGCACAGAATGATGTAGTTCAACTTTTGTATGTTGGTATATTGCCTAAAGCTGACATGCCCCGTTACTATTAGCAACTACTACCTAATTTACCTTGACCTTGAAATTTCATTTTCTTTCTCTGCTCAGTACTTTTATATCCACTGTTCAAAATGACTTCAAATTTTGTATATATATATATATATATATATATATATATATATATATATATATATATATATATATATATATATATATATACAGCTGACATGCAGAGCAGGGTCAATCACTGTCTGCAGCCATTACCTACATGACTATGACCTTTGACCTTGAAATGTCATTTTGGGGTTGTTGCAGTATCTTGTGATTTACTGTACAAAATTAGCTAAAAATGTGTCTGGTGGTATATTGCCTGAAGCTGACATGGAACTTCATATTAAAAAAAGGATAAGTTCAATATGAACAAGTTTAGTTGTTCCGAAAAAAATGTACTTGGACTACATGCTTGATTTATCGTAGAAGTCTGTTCCATTTCAAAGTGCCTCGAGCTCAAAATCACTTCTTAAATTGCATAAAAGTAGCGCTTTTGCCTTTGCAATATCTTGCAATCTACTGTACAGAATGACATAATTACTGTACAGAAGGAAAGAAGGTGGCAGAATGGTTAAGACGTCCTCCTGCTGATTTCAATGCATGACTGCAACGTAAGTGTCACGAATCCCGGCCTCGCCCTTTCTTTTTAGTTTGACAAGAAAATCGAACTGATCGCCGAGTCCTTTGGATGGGGACTTAAAGCTAGCCTGACCCATGCGTTTATGCATATATTATATCCCACGGCAATTAAAAGTCAATAAGAACAGGGATGAATCCCGCTACTTGGTATGACCAAATCCATAGCTAGGTTTCCCAAATCTGCCCCCACCCCCTCCTCAACCTGAACCTCCTGGGCTTGCGGCGAGGCGCTTTCTGGGGGAGAACAGCCCGAATTTCACAGAGATAAGTCTCTGTGACTAGAATATACCAAATGCGAAATATTTCAAATATTGTATGGTGGTATATAGATCAAAACGGACGTGCCCAGCTGGATAACTAACTATATGTAACTACCGTCTTATTGAACTTGACCTTCAAAAGCCTTTTTCTTGTCTCTCCAGTGTCTTGCAATCTACTGTCCAGATTTACCTTCATTTATGGTGGTATATTACTAAATGTGATGTACTCAATTGGGTAATTGGGTATCATCTTATTGACCTTGCTTTTGAATACCACAATTCTTTCTCTTGGCAATATCTTGAGACTGAC
>CM065713.1:26066868-26086868 GCA_017654935.2 Phymorhynchus buccinoides | reverse complement strand
TGAATGTGTATGTGTGTGTGTGTGTGTGTGTGTGTGTGTGTGTGTGTGTGTGTGTGTGTGTGTGTGTGTGTGTGTATCTATGTGTCTGTCTGTGTATGTAAGTCCTGCAGAAGAATGAAGTGACATTGTAAATTCTAGATTGACAATGTAGCGTATAGTATTCATCACATGTTCGTTTGACTTTTAATTAATGATCGTGTATGCATTATTTTACTCATTCATTACTAGCAGAAATCAACTGTTACTCTTATTTTGTTTGGTAATATATGCAATATAATTGGGCTAAACAAATGTACATATGATTATAACAGAAAGAGTGTCTAATTTCAGTGGGCAGAGAATCATCTGAAGATGACTCAAATGTGGTCCTTAACATTGGAGTGGCTGTGGGCATAACGCTGGCAATTGTCATCGTCATCGTCATTATCATCTGGATGTGTCGACGACATTGCATACTGCCCTGTGCTGGGAACGGTAAATGTTGAGTAAAACACGATGATGTAGAGTACTTGTGTTCCTTAATGTAGAGTAGATGGTGTTCTCCAATTTAATGTAGAGTAGATGGTGTTCTCCAATGTAAGTGTTCCTTTATGTAGAGTAGATGGTGTTCTCCAATATAAGTGTTCTTTAATGTACAGTAGATGGTGTTCTGCAATGTAAGTGTTCCTTTATGTAGAGTAGATGGTGTTCTCCAATGTAAGTGTTCTTTAATGTAGAGTAGATGGTGTTCTCCAATGTAAGTGTTCCTTAATGTAAAGTAGGTGGTGTTCTCCAATGTAATTGTTCCTTAATGTAGAGTAGATGGTGTTCTCCAGTGTAAGTGTTCCTTAATGTAGATGGTGTTCTCCAATGTAAGTGTTCCTTAATGTAGAGTAGATGGTGTTCTCCAATGTAAGTGTTCCTTAATGTAAAGTAGGTGGTGTTCTCCAATGTAATTGTTCCTTAATGTAGAGTAGATGGTGTTCTCCAATGTAAGTGTTCCTTAATGTAGATGGTGTTCTCCAATGTAAGTGTTCCTTAATGTAGAGTAGATGGTGTTCTCCAATGTAAGTGTTCATTAATGTAGAGTAGATGGTGTTCTCCAATGTAAGTGTTCCTTAATGTACAGTACATTGTGTTCTCCAATGTAAGTGTTCCTTAATGTACAGTAGATTGTGTTCTCCAATGTAAGTGTTCCTTAATGTAGAGTAGATGGTGTTCTCCAATGTAAGTGTTCCTTAATGTACAGTACATTGTGTTCTCCAATGTAAGTGTTCCTTAATGTACAGTACATTGTGTTCTCCAATGTAAGTGTTCCTTAATGTACAGTACATTGTGTTCTCCAATGTAAGTGTTCCTTAATGTACAGTAGATTGTGTTCTCCAATGTAAGTGTTCCTTAATGTAGAGTAGATGGTGTTCTCCAATGTAAGTGTTCCTTAATGTACAGTAGATGGTGTTCTCCGATGTAAGTGTCCCTTAATGTAGATGGTGTTCTCCAATATAAGTGTTCCTTAATGTAGAGTAGATAGTGTTCTCCATTGTAAGTGTTCCTTAATGTAGAGTAGATGGTGTTCTCCAATGTAAGTGTTCCTTAAAGTACAGTAGATGGTGTCCATAATGTACAGTAGATGGTGTTCTCCAATACAAAGCACTTGTGTTCCCCAAGTACTTGTGGTCCTTAGTTTATTACGTGAGTTTCTAATCTGAATCATACATATTTCTTTATGTAGGGCACTGTGCTCTTTAATGTTAAGTATGTGTTTTTTCCTAATGGGGTGTTTGTGTTTCCTTGATTGTGTACATGTGTTCCCTTACTTAGAGTGCTTGAGTTCTCGTATGTAGAGAACATGTGCTTCCCTGATGCTGTTGTGTTGTATTGGTGTATAGCATTAGTGCAAAACACTCCTTCCCATAATCAGGAGTAAATGTGTTTGTAATGTGGTGCACCCATGGTTCTGGCCATTGATGATGCCTACTCTATGCTATTCCACCATAAAAACTGTTTTCTTTGGTAAGCACTATTTGTATACCTGTAAATTATGTCAGTCTCTCTCTCTCTCTCTCTCTCTCTCTCTCTCTCTCTCTCTCTCTCTCTCTCTCTCTCTCTCTCTCTCTCTCTCTCTCTCTCTCTCTCTCTCTCTCTCTCTCTTCGTTCCATTTCATGTGTATCCATCCAGTGTGATTTGCCCCTAGCAGGTGTGTCCACACAGTGTAACTTGCCCCTGGTCAGTACTGCAACACAGTGTGAACTGCCCCCACCCAATGTCAATGAACAGTCAGAAGACACCTCTCCTAAAGTTGTTTCTCAGCACATGGTTACTTTCTCGTATCCATTGCATGCTGACAAACCAGCCAATGTATCTCAGCACATGATTTCACGCTCTTCCCCATCACTTGATGGCAACCCAGTCAATGCCCCCCCTTCCAGTTCTCGTATATTCTCCTTCACAGAAAACACTGATGGCCAGGCAAACCGCACACCTCATGCACAGCATTCACCCCATGACAATCAGGATGACATGGTGCAGGGACAGGTTCTTAAAAACAATCGTTGTGATGTCCTTTCGGATATAACTCATCGTGGTAATTCTGACTCCACTCAAAACGAGGACCGTGTCTCAGGTGAAACTGTCAATGGATCGCTGAAGAAACAATCACATGAAAATGTTCAATCTATTGACAATAAACAAAGGTGACTCCAGAACAAGTTGCTAAGAACATTGTCATACCTCCCAATTGTTCTTCCTTACTTATTGGTGACTCTGTTGCGAAGTACGTAAATCCAAAGAGACTGGAAACACATGATGACCCCATGTTTAAGATATGTGTTCCTGGTTTATCAGTCCAACACCTTATTCAGTGGTTAAATGACTTAGATGGTCATGATCATGTCAACACCCTGATTGTGCATGTAGGGGTAAATGACTGTCCAGCTGGGCCCATTACTACAAAGGAGTGGTGTGAACTCATTGGTCTATGCAAAAAACAATTCCCATCTGCCTATATAGCAATGAGCTCTATTGTCCCTGCCTATGGTAGGCATCAATTGCATAACTCTATTGCCCCCTCCAACAAAAATCTACACCATTTGTACAAATATGCAGGTTGATTTGATTGATAACCACAATTCCTTTGTCACACTTAAAGGCCTCCCTCACAAAGCATTGTACAATGACCACATCCACCCCAGTCCTAGAGGCACAGCATGCCTGGCCATAAACTTCAAGATGGTTCTCCCTCAGTCTGGGCGTTCATTTGTGGACGACCGTGTCAGCAATGCTGGTAACTCCTACTTTGCCCAAAGTGATCTTTCTGTGTCCCGATATGACAAAAGGCAGAACATGAGAAATAATGTATTGAATAGAACTTCTCATGACCAAGACGGCCTTGTCAATCCTTGACCACCCCCCATGTCATCTATACCTGACTTTCCCCAACTAAAATCTCACGCTAATTGCCAGGTTCTTGTAACTCAGTCTGACACTGTCACGTCAGATCAGTCCACTGCACCAATTACTGCACAGAACCACCCACAAAACAGTGTTTTTCACGCCCCCCTCCCAATATTCCTTCCCAGTTCCTGCCCCATGCCTCTTACTCGGATAATATCATGGCTCCTGACACTTCTTACACAAGAGCCCCTTACCTCTTCCCCATTCACAATGCCTATCAAGGCAGAAGCTTTGGTAAGCCCTAATCCCAATTTCTCCCGGTTTCAACAGCCCCAGCTGTTAACTCTTTCATTCAGGAGAGGCACACTGGCAGCCAGAGCTGGCCTCCCCCCATTGCCCTTGGTCAGTGTGCACAGCAACTGATGGCCCTAGCCTCACAGCTGGTAACGCAGCGTGACCATCCAGGGATGCCTCCCCCCATTGCCCTTGGTCAGTGTGCACAGCAACTGATGGCCCTAGCCTCACAGCTGGTAACGCAGCGTGACCATCCAGGGCTGCCTCCCCCATTGCTCTTGGTCAGTGTGCACAGCAACTGATGGCCCTAGCCTCACAGCTGGTAACGCAACGTGACCATCCAGGGATGCCTCCCCCCATTGCTCTTGGTCAGTGTGCGCAGCAACTGATGGCCCTAGCCTCACAGCTGGTAACGCAACGTGACCATCCAGGGATGCCTCCCCCCATTGCCCTTGGTCAGTGTGCGCAGCAACTGATGGCCCTAGCCTCACAGCTGGTAACGCAGCGTGACCATCCAGGGCTGCCTTCCCCCATTGCCCTTGGTCAGTGTGCGCAGCAACTGATGGCCCTAGCCTCACAGCTGGTAACGCAACGTGACCATCCAGGGATGCCTCCCCCCATTGCTCTTGGTCAGTGTGCGCAGCAACTGATGGCCCTAGCCTCACAGCTGGTAACGCAGCGTGACCATCCAGGGATGCCTCCCCCCATTGCCCTTGGTCAGTGTGCACAGCAACTGATGGCCCTAGCCTCACAGCTGGTAACGCAACGTGACCATCCAGGGATGCCTCCCCCCATTGCCCTTGGTCAGTGTGCGCAGCAACTGATGGCCCTAGCCTCACAGCTGGTAACGCAGCGTGACCATCCAGGGCTGCCTCCCCCCATTGCCCTTGGTCAGTGTGCACAGCAACTGATGGCCCTAGCCTCACAGCTGGTAACGCAGCGTGACCATCCAGGGATGCCTCCCCCCATTGCCCTTGGTCAGTGTGCGCAGCAACTGATGGCCCTAGCCTCACAGCTGGTAACGCAGCGTGACCATCCAGGGCTGCCTCCCCCCATTGCCCTTGGTCAGTGTGCACAGCAACTGATGGCCCTAGCCTCACAGCTGGTAACGCAGCGTGACCATCCAGGGCTGCCTCCCCCCATTGCCCTTGGTCAGTGTGCGCAGCAACTGATGGCCCTAGCCTCACAGCTGGTAACGCAGCGTGACCATCCAGGGATGCCTCCCCCCATTGCCCTTGGTCAGTGTGCGCAGCAACTGATGGCCCTAGCCTCACAGCTGGTAACGCAGCGTGACCATCCAGGGCTGCCTCCCCCCATTGCTCTTGGTCAGTGTGCGCAGCAACTGATGGCCCTAGCCTCACAGCTGGTAACGCAGCGTGACCATCCAGGGATGCCTCCCCCCATTGCTCTTGGTCAGTGTGCACAGCAACTGATGGCCCTAGCCTCACAGCTGGTAACGCAGCGTGACCATCCAGGGCTGCCTCCCCCCATTGCTCTTGGTCAGTGTGCGCAGCAACTGATGGCCCTAGCCTCACAGCTGGTAACGCAGCGTGACCATCCAGGGCTGCCTCCCCCCATTGCCCTTGGTCAGTGTGCGCAGCAACTGATGGCCCTAGCCTCACAGCTGGTAACGCAGCGTGACCATCCAGGGCTGCCTCCCCCATTGCTCTTGGTCAGTGTGCACAGCAACTGATGGCCCTAGCCTCACAGCTGGTAACGCAACGTGACCATCCAGGGATGCCTCCCCCCATTGCTCTTGGTCAGTGTGCGCAGCAACTGATGGCCCTAGCCTCACAGCTGGTAACGCAGCGTGACCATCCAGGGCTGCCTCCCCCCATTGCCCTTGGTCAGTGTGCACAGCAACTGATGGCCCTAGCCTCACAGCTGGTAACGCAGCGTGACCATCCAGGGCTGCCTCCCCCCATTGCTCTTGGTCAGTGTGCGCAGCAACTGATGGCCCTAGCCTCACAGCTGGTAACGCAGCGTGACCATCCAGGGATGCCTCCCCCCATTGCCCTTGGTCAGTGTGCGCAGCAACTGATGGCCCTAGCCTCACAGCTGGTAACGCAACGTGACCATCCAGGGATGCCTCCCCCCATTGCCCTTGGTCAGTGTGCGCAGCAACTGATGGCCCTAGCCTCACAGCTGGTAACGCAGCGTGACCATCCAGGGCTGCCTCCCCCCATTGCCCTTGGTCAGTGTGCACAGCAACTGATGGCCCTAGCCTCACAGCTGGTAACGCAGCGTGACCATCCAGGGCTGCCTCCCCCCATTGCTCTTGGTCAGTGTGCGCAGCAACTGATGGCCCTAGCCTCACAGCTGGTAACGCAACGTGACCATCCAGGGCTGCCTCCCCCCATTGCCCTTGGTCAGTGTGCGCAGCAACTGATGGCCCTAGCCTCACAGCTGGTAACGCAACGTGACCATCCAGGGATGCCTCCCCCCATTGCCCTTGGTCAGTGTGCGCAGCAACTGATGGCCCTAGCCTCACAGCTGGTAACGCAGCGTGACCATCCAGGGCTGCCTCCCCCCATTGCTCTTGGTCAGTGTGCGCAGCAACTGATGGCCCTAGCCTCACAGCTGGTAACGCAACGTGACCATCCAGGGATGCCTCCCCCCATTGCCCTTGGTCAGTGTGCGCAGCAACTGATGGCCCTAGCCTCACAGCTGGTAGCGCAGCGTGACCATCCAGGGATGCCTCCCCCCATTGCCCTTGGTCAGTGTGCGCAGCAACTGATGGCCCTAGCCTCACAGCTGGTAACGCAACGTGACCATCCAGGGATGCCTCCCCCCATTGCTCTTGGTCAGTGTGCGCAGCAACTGATGGCCCTAGCCTCACAGCTGGTAGCGCAGCGTGACCATCCAGGGCTGCCTCCCCCATTGCCCTTGGTCAGTGTGCGCAGCAACTGATGGCCCTAGCCTCACAGCTGGTAACGCAGCGTGACCATCCAGGGCTGCCTCCCCCCATTGCCCTTGGTCAGTGTGCGCAGCAACTGATGGCCCTAGCCTCACAGCTGGTAACGCAACGTGACCATCCAGGGATGCCTCCCCCCATTGCTCTTGGTCAGTGTGCGCAGCAACTGATGGCCCTAGCCTCACAGCTGGTAACGCAACGTGACCATCCAGGGATGCCTCCCCCCATTGCCCTTGGTCAGTGTGCGCAGCAACTGATGGCCCTAGCCTCACAGCTGGTAACGCAGCGTGACCATCCAGGGATGCCTCCCCCCATTGCCCTTGGTCAGTGTGCGCAGCAACTGATGGCCCTAGCCTCACAGCTGGTAACGCAACGTGACCATCCAGGGATGCCTCCCCCCATTGCTCTTGGTCAGTGTGCGCAGCAACTGATGGCCCTAGCCTCACAGCTGGTAGCGCAGCGTGACCATCCAGGGCTGCCTCCCCCATTGCCCTTGGTCAGTGTGCGCAGCAACTGATGGCCCTAGCCTCACAGCTGGTAACGCAGCGTGACCATCCAGGGCTGCCTCCCCCCATTGCCCTTGGTCAGTGTGCGCAGCAACTGATGGCCCTAGCCTCACAGCTGGTAACGCAACGTGACCATCCAGGGATGCCTCCCCCCATTGCTCTTGGTCAGTGTGCGCAGCAACTGATGGCCCTAGCCTCACAGCTGGTAACGCAACGTGACCATCCAGGGATGCCTCCCCCCATTGCCCTTGGTCAGTGTGCGCAGCAACTGATGGCCCTAGCCTCACAGCTGGTAACGCAGCGTGACCATCCAGGGCTGCCTCCCCCCATTGCCCTTGGTCAGTGTGCGCAGCAACTGATGGCCCTAGCCTCACAGCTGGTAACGCAACGTGACCATCCAGGGATGCCTCCCCCCATTGCCCTTGGTCAGTGTGCGCAGCAACTGATGGCCCTAGCCTCACAGCTGGTAACGCAGCGTGACCATCCAGGGCTGCCTCCCCCCATTGCTCTTGGTCAGTGTGCGCAGCAACTGATGGCCCTAGCCTCACAGCTGGTAACGCAACGTGACCATCCAGGGCTGCCTTCCCCCATTGCCCTTGGTCAGTGTGCGCAGCAACTGATGGCCCTAGCCTCACAGCTGGTAACGCAGCGTGACCATCCAGGGCTGCCTCCCCCCATTGCCCTTGGTCAGTGTGCACAGCAACTGATGGCCCTAGCCTCACAGCTGGTAACGCAACGTGACCATCCAGGGCTGCCTCCCCCCATTGCCCTTGGTCAGTGTGCGCAGCAACTGATGGCCCTAGCCTCACAGCTGGTAACGCAGCGTGACCATCCAGGGCTGCCTCCCCCCATTGCCCTTGGTCAGTGTGCACAGCAACTGATGGCCCTAGCCTCACAGCTGGTAACGCAGCGTGACCATCCAGGGCTGCCTCCCCCCATTGCCCTTGGTCAGTGTGCGCAGCAACTGATGGCCCTAGCCTCACAGCTGGTAACGCAGCGTGACCATCCAGGGCTGCCTCCCCCCATTGCCCTTGGTCAGTGTGCGCAGCAACTGATGGCCCTAGCCTCACAGCTGGCAACGCAGCGTGACCATCCAGGGATGCCTCCCAATTGGATTTATCTATAGAAACCCCGCTAATGAGACATGCTTGTTAGGTGACTTCAATATCGATTTACTAAAACCGAACCAAACATGGAAGCGTTCCTTTGAATTATCCCTTTTGACTCAAGTTATTGGCAAGCCTACAAGAATTACAGCTAATTCCCAAACTCTGATCGATCATATTTACACATCCCAACCAGAACATTTAGTCGAAGTCTGCTTACCTAGTTTTCATTGCAGCGATCATCTCCCTGTCTGCTTCGCGTGGTCAAAACAGGGTGTCAAAATTCCAAAACACTCACACATTCATAACATATAGAAACTTTTGTAACTTTGATACTGACCAATTCCTAGTTGATCTTAATGACTCGTTCTTGTCTTTGGTATATCAATTCACAAATCCAGATGAAGCCTTTGAAATTTTCTACCACAACTTTTTAAATGTCTATAATAAACATGCGTCATTAAAAACCAAACGTGTCAAAAATACCCCCCAAAAGCCATGGTTAACTGATAATGTAAGACAAGCTATGAATGTAAGAGACTCACTTTTTGCTGTGGGGGATAAGGGTGGTGCTCACAAGCAAATAAATTATGTAAATCACTTGAAGAGAAAGTCAAAAAGCAATTATTTTCAAGACTTAGTATCTAACAAATCAGACAGTAGATCCATATGGTCAACCATTAACCAGCTAAATAACAAGAAATCCAGTTCACAAAAAAATGCTACAATTGAACTATCTCCAGAAAATGTTAACGTTCATTTCTCTGAAATAGCCAACACTGTTATACAAAACAATAGATCCGAGGAAAATGATCTTAAATATCTTCATGACTTTTGTTGGTGTAAAGAAATGTCATCCGAACTAACTATACCTTATTTAACGGTATATGAAGTCTTTAATTATCTTGTTCATTTAAAACAAACTAATACCAGAGGCCTAGACAACACACATGGCAACATTATTAAACTATCAGCTCCTGTCATATCCGAATCACTCACTTACATATATAATTTGTGTATTTCTAAAAACTATTTTCGAAAAGCTTTTAAGACAGCGAGAATCACACCCATATTTAAATTAGGAGATTATTCTGACCCTTGTAATTATAGACCCATTTCCATCGTGTCTGTTTTATCAAAACCATTAGAAAGTCACATGAACAAACTCATCCTTAATCATTTTGACCACTTTCATCTTTTCCATCCGTGTCAGTCTGGTTTTCGAACGAAACACTCTTGTCAAACAGCTCTTACAACTCTTGTTGATAAATGGCTTACTAATATCAATAATAATGAAATAACTGGTGCTCTAATTGTTGACTTTGTTAAAGCATTTGATGTTGTAGACCATTCTCTTCTGCTTACAAAACTAACATTATATGGGTTGTCTTGTAATACAATAAATAGAACTCATATCAGCATTTTTAATGGAGAGTAAACAGGTGGTGGCTGTTAATGGCCACGTATCTTCATCTAGAACAACAAAGTATGGCATTCCTCAGGGTTCCGTCTTATGACCTTTGCTTTTCTCCGTTTATCAACGAATTGCCTCTAGTTCTATATACGTTATGCGATTTGTTTGCTGAGCTGACGATACAACGTTACACACTAATCACTCAAACTATGAAGTTATATTACGAAATTTACAGAACATCATCAACGAACTCATAAACTGTTCAAAATTAAGCCACATGAGCCTGCATCCTATACAAAAATTTATGATGGTAACAACTTGACAAAACCGTCAGAATCTTCCTCTCGGCTTTTTAACTAATCTCTATTAATGGTAACATTGTTGAAGAATTAAGCAGTCATACAATTCTTGGCGTTGTCATTGACAATAATCTTTCTTGGTCAGATCATGTATATAAGGTATTCAACTCTGTTTAAAAAAAGATCTATCAGTTGTCCAAAAAAACCCACTTCCCAAACCTCCACTCACGTAACATATTCTTTCACTCGTTCATTGAATCCCACATTAACTAAGCTTCAACTATTTTGATGGTGCAAGTGACAATACTTTAAAGCCTCTCTCTAGACTTCATAGACGGGCATTAAAGTTAGTTCTTCTTAAATCTTTTACATTAACAGCTAATGATTACAAAGCCTTGGACATACTACCTTTCAAGTTAAAGCTAGCATTCAACAAAGCTGTCTTCATGTTCACAATTTTATCAGGCAATGCCCCACCATCACTTACCAATAGGTTTGTTGTCAATGATCAATGCCATGTTCACAAACTCATGCTGCCTTTGCCTAGAATCGACCTTTTCAAAACAAGTTTAGCTTATTCTGGCGGGGCCTTGTGGAATGCCATATTGAGCAATTTCAAAATTGAAACAAGCTTTAATTCTTTCAAAAAGAACTACCGAACATTTCTAATGACCTAATTTTATAATTCAGTTCTATAACATGTTGTTCATATCATTAAACCTTCTCCCAGATTCCAGCCCCTGTTTCCTCAAGATACTCGATGTGAATATAACTGCTTTTATCCCTTTTACTTCTTTAGAGGAATTTTCACGCGCGCGCGCGCGCGCGTGTGTGTGTGTGTGGAAGAGAGAGACAGAGAGGGAGTGAGGGAGAGAGCGAGATAGATAAACAGAGAGATAAAGTGTGTGTGTGTGTGTGTGTGTGTGTGTGTGTGTGTGTGTACTTGCTTTTAATGGGTAACTATAATGTTAATGTGTTTTATGTTTTTTCATGGTTAATTGATAAGTATGAATTTTGTATGTGCATATTCATGCTTTTTCACTTTTATTCTTTTTTTTATACATTTGTTGTTAATGGTGGTGATTGTTTTTTCTTCTACTTTTTCATTTATATGAGGGCTGGATGCAAACAAGCCTGTATAGTGCTTATTCTTATCCCTCAATAAACAAAAAAGGTTAGTTCGTTCGTTCGTTCGTTATCTCAATTTGAATTTGGTATGATATGCTATTTTTTTTACGTTGCCCTTTTTCTGTCACCAGGTGGAGAACAACACAATATTGGAGACAACAGGTTGGTCTGTCTGTCTGTCTGCCTGCCTGTCTGTCTGTTTATTTATCTATCTGTCTCTCACTATCTATCTCTCCGACTATCTACCTACCTATCTATTTAGTTATGACACAATCACAGTTGCTATTGCTAGCACCGGTTCGCTGGTCAAGGACTAAACCTTAGTGCTCTGGAAATGAAAATAATAGAAAAATAATAATAAAACATTTGTGTCCAAATATCTATGGATGTGAACATAAGGTTTGAAATAAAATAATTTTAGTTTTATATTCTTATCCATGTTCTTTTTAAAAAAAGAAGAATAAATAAGAATGTGAATGGTGCCGATTTAGATTTTCCACCCTGGTAGGGAGGGCAATGGCAGAATCAGAGCAGAACAGCCTTGTCGATCATTGAGAATCTCGTCAGAAAGGCACTGGATGGGTTCATGTCTTGCACCAAGTATGCTTGATAGATATGTGCTTGTGCTAGACACAATCATGCTTTGGAAATATGTTGTTGTTTCTTGTTTCTGTACCTGTGTGTGTGTGTGTGTGTGTGTGTGTGTGTGTGTGTGTGTGTGTGTGTGTGTGTGTGTGTGTGTGTCTCTGTGTGTTTGTGTGTATGTGTATGTCTATGCGTGTGTGTCTGTGTGTGTGTATGTATGTGTGTGTAAATGTGTGTGTGTTTGTGTGTGTGTGTGTGTGTCTGTGTGTCTGTGTGTCTGTGTGAGTGTGTGTGTGTGTGTATGTATGATTGTGTGTGCGTGTGTGTGTCTGTGTGTGTGTGTGTCTGTGTGTGTGCGTGTGTGTGTGTATGTATGTATGTAAGTGTGTGTGTATGTATGTAAGTGTGTGTGCGTGTATATGTATGTATGTGTGTGCGTGTGTGTGAGTGTATGTGTGTGTGCGTGTGCGTGTGTGTGTGTGCATGTATGTGTGTGTGTGTATATGTGTGTGCGTGTGTGTGTGTGTTTTGACTGTTATTGAAGACAAAGACTGGAAGCCATAAAAGAAGGTTCACCCCCTCTGCCTGCCGGAGAAGACATGGATGGCTATCAGATAGCAATGGCGCCTTTGTCCAGTCAGCCACGAGGTGGGTGTTCCATCTCTTTGACTTCTTCAAATGTCCATTGACTTATTATGGAACTCTTTGAGAAAAATAGTATCTTGTATTAAAAAAAAGCCTTGAAAAATATAAACATGATACTCCCTACGATATATTTTCCCTGTCGTATTAAATGCTAGTTTTTAGGTTTCGCAATAAGTTCCATTAATTAATTTATAGTAAATGAAGAGACTGATCAGTGATGCAGGCCTATTATAGACTGATATTAGCCTAAAGTTGGTGCCAATGCTTTTTTTTAAAATTTTAAGAAATGTGTTGTGAAAGTTTTGTGCAACTCTTGTTGAACAAACAGATTACCAGTTGCTTACAATAATGTTGTCAGAAACCATTTCCAGGGGTAATTGCTTGAACGTGTTATCAACGATTTGCCTCTAGTTCTAAGTACATTATGCGGTTTGTTTGCTGACGATACAACGCTACACACTAATCACACTAACTATGAAGTAGTATTACGAAATTTACAGAACAGCATCAAAGAACTCATAAACTGGGCAGAATTAAACCATGCATCCTATAAAAACTAAATTTATGATGGCAACAACTAGACAAAAACGTCAGAATCTTCCTCTCGGCTCTTTAACTCTCTCTATTAATGGTAACATTGTTGAAGAAGTAAGCAGTCATAAAATTCTTGGAGTTGTCATTGACAATAATCTTTCTTGGTCAGATCATGTATCTAAGGTATGTAAGTCTGTTTAAAAAAAAAGATCTATCAGTTGTCCAAAATAAAACACTTTCTAAACTTCCACTCGCGTAAGATATTCTTTTACTCGTTTATTGAATCCCACATTAACTATGCTTCAACTGTTTGGGATGGTGCAAGTGACAATACTTTAAAACCCCTCTCTAGTCTTCATAGACGGGCATTAAAATTAGTTCTTCTTAAATCTTTTACATTAACAGCTAATGATTACAAAGCCTTGGACATACTACCTTTCAAGTTAAAGCTAAAATTCAACAAAGCTGTTTTCATGTTCACAATTTTATCAGGCAATGCCCCACCATCACTTACCAGTATGTTTGTTGTCAATGATCAATGCCATGTTCACAAACTCATGCTGCCTTTGCCTAGAATCGACCTTTTCAAAACAAGTTTAGCTTATTCTGGCGGGCCTTGTGGAATGCCATATTGGGAATTTCAAAATTGAAACAAGCTTTAATTCTTTCAAAAAAAACTACCGAACATTTCTAATGACCTAATTTTATAATTCAGTTCTATAACATGTTGTTCATATCATTAAACCTTCTCCCAGATTCCAGCCCCTGTTTCCTCAAGATACCCGATGTGAATGTAACTGCTTTTATTCCTTTTACTTCTTGAGAGGAATTTTCATGTGCGCGCGCGCGCGCGTGTGTGTGTGTGTGTGTGGAAGAGAGAGACAGAGAGGGAGTGAGTTAGAGAGAGAGATAGATAGACAGAGAGATAAAGTGTGTGTGTGTGTGTGTGTGTGTGTGTGTGTGTGTGTGTGTACTTGCTTTTAATGGGTAACTATAATGTTAATGTGTTTTATGTTGTTTCATGGTTAATCGATAAGTATGAATTTTGTATGTGCATATTCATGCTTTTTCACTTTCATTCTTTTTTTATACATTTGTTGTTAATGGTGGTGATTGTTTTTTCTTCTACTTTTTCATTTATATGAGGGCTGGATGCAAACAAGCCTGTATAGTGCTTATTCTTATCCCTCAATAAAAAAAAAAGGTTAGTTCGTTCGTTCGTTCGTTATCTCAATTTGAATTTGGTATGATATGTTATTTTTTTACGTTGCCCTTTTTCTGTCACTAAAACCAGGTGGAGAACAACACAATATTGGAGACAACAGGTTGGTCTGTCTGTCTGTCTGCCTGCCTGCCTGTCTGTTTATTTATCTATCTGTCTCTCACTATCTATCTCTCCGACTATCTACCTACCTATCTATTTAGTTATGACACAATCACAGTTGCTATTGCTAGCACCGTTTCGCTGGTCAAGGACTAAACCTTAGTGCACTGGAAATGAAAATAATAGAAAAATAATAATAAAACATTTGTGTCCAAATATCTATGGATGTGAATGTAAGGTTTGAAATAAAATAATTTTAGTTTTATATTCTTATCCATGTTCTTTAAAAAAAAAAAGAAGAATAAATAAGAATGTGAATGTTGCCGATTTAGATTTTCCACCCTGGTAGGGAGGGCAATGGCAGAATCAGAGCAGAACAGCCTTGTCGATCATTGAGAATCTCGTCAGAAAGGCACTGGATGGGTTCATGTCTTGCACCAAGTATGCTTGATAGATATGTGCTTGTGCTAGACACAATCATGCTTTGGAAATATGTTGTTGTTTCTTGTTTCTGTACCTGTGTGTGTGTGTGTGTGTGTGTGTGTGTGTGTGTGTGTGTGTGTGTGTGTATGTGTGTATCTCTGTGTGTTTGTGTGTATGTGTATGTCTATGCGTGTGTGTCTGTGTGTATGTATGTGTGTGTAAATGTGTGTGTGTTTGTGTGTGTGTGTGTGTGTGTCTGTGTGTCTGTGTGTGTCTGTGTGAGTGTGTGTGTGTGTGTGTATGTATGATTGTGTGTGCGTGTGTGTGTCTGTGTGTGTGTGTGTCTGTGTGTGTGCGTGTGTGTGTGTGTGTATGTATGTATGTATGTAAGTGTGTGTGTATGTATGTATGTGTGTGTGCGTGTGTATGTATGTATGTGTGTGTGTGTGTGTGTGAGTGTATGTGTGTGTGCGTGTGTGTGTGTGTGTGTGCATGTATGTGTGTGTGTGTATATGTGTGTGCGTGTGTGTGTGTGTGTTTTTTGTCTGTTATTGAAGACAAAGACTGGAAGCCATAAAAGAAGGTTCACCCCCTCTGCCTGCCGGAGAAGACATGGATGGCTATCAGATAGCAATGGTGCCTTTGTCCAGTCAGCCACGAGGTGGGTGTTCCATCTCTTTGACTTCTTCAAATGTCCATTGACTTATTATGGAACTCTTTGAGAAAAATAGTATCTTGTATTAAAAAAAAGCCTTGAAAAATATAAACATGATACTCCCTACGATATATTTTCCCTGTCGTATTAAATGCTAGTTTTTAGGTTTCGCAATAAGTTCCATTAATTAATTTATAGTAAATGAAGAGACTGATCAGTGATGCAGGCCTATTATAGACTGATATTAGCCTAAAGTTGGTGCCAATGCTTTTTTTTTTTAATTTTAAGAAATGTGTTGTGAAAGTTTTGTGCAACTCTTGTTGAACAAACAGATTACCAGTTGCTTACAATAATGTTGTCAGAAGCCATTTCCAGGGGTATTGCTTGAACGTGTTATCAACGATTTGCCTCTAGTTCTAAGTACATTATGCGGTTTGTTTGCTGACGATACAACGCTACACACTAATCACACTAACTATGAAGTAGTATTACAAAATTTACAGAACAGCATCAACGAACTCATAAACTGGGCAGAATTAAACCTGCATCCTATAAAAACTAAATGTATGATGGCAACAACTAGACAACAACGTCAGAACCTTCCTCTTGGCTCTTTAACTCTCTCTATTATTGGTAACATTGTTGAAGAAGTAAGCAGTCATAAAATTCTTGGAGTTGTCATTGACAATAATCTTTCTTGGTTAGATCATGTATCTAAGGTATGTAAGTCTGTTTAAAAAAAAAGATCTATCAGTTGTCCAAAATAAAACACTTTCTAAACTTCCACTCGCGTAAGATATTCTTTTACTCGTTTATTGAATCCCACATTAACTATGCTTCAACTATTTGGGATGGTGCAAGTGACAATACTTTAAAACCTCTCTCTAGTTTTCATAGACCGGCATTAAAATTAATTGTTCTCAAATCTTTTACATTAACAGCTAATGATTACAAAGCCTTGGACATACTACCTTTCAAGTTAAAACTAAAATTCAACAAAGCTGTCTTCATGTTCAAAATTTTATCAGGCAATGCCCCACCATCACTTACCAGTATGTTTGTTGTCAATGATCAATGCCATGTTCACAAACTCATGCTGCCTTTGCCTAGAATCGACCTTTTCAAAACAAGTTTAGCTTATTCTGGCGGGCCTTGTGGAATGCCATATTGGGCAATTTCAAAATTGAAACAAGCTTTAATTCTTTCAAAAAGAACTACCGAACATTTCTAATGACCTAATTTTATAATTCAGTTCTATAACATGTTGTTCATATCATTAAACCTTCTCCCAGATTCCAGCCCCTGTTTCCTCAAGATACCCGATGTGAATGTAACTGCTTTTATTCCTTTTACTTCTTGAGAGGAATTTTCACGTGCGCGCGCGCGCGTGTGTGTGTGTGTGTGTGTGTGTGGAAGAGAGAGACAGAGAGGGAGTGAGGGAGAGAGAGAGATAGATAGACAGAGAGATAAAGTGTGTGTGTGTGTGTGTGTGTGTGTGTGTGTGTGTGTGTGTACTTGCTTTTAATGGGTAACTATAATGTTAATGTGTTTTATGTTTTTTCATGGTTAATTGATAAGTATGAATTTTGTATGTGCATATTCATGCTTTTTCACTTTCATTCTTTTTTTAATGCATTTGTTGTTAATGGTGGTGATTGTTTTTTCTTCTACTTTTTCATTTATATGAGGGCTGGATGCAAACAAGCCTGTATAGTGCTTATTCTTATCCCTCAATAAAAAAAAAAAGGTTAGTTCGTTCGTTCGTTCGTTATCTCAATTTGAATTTGGTATGATATGTTATTTTTTTACGTTGCCCTTTTTCTGTCACTAAAACCAGGTGGAGAACAACACAATATTGGAGACAACAGGTTGGTCTGTCTGTCTGTCTGCCTGCCTGTCTGTCTGTTTATTTATCTATCTGTCTCTCACTATCTATCTCTCCGACTATCTACCTACCTATCTATTTAGTTATGACACAATCACAGTTGCTATTGCTAGCACCGTTTCGCTGGTCAAGGACTAAACCTGAGTGCACTGGAAATGAAAACAATAGAAAAATAATAAAACGTTTGTGTCCAAATATCTATGGATGTGAACATAAGGTTTGAAATAAAATAATTTTAGTTTTATATGCTGATCCATGTACTTTAAAAAAAGAAGAATAAATAAGAATGTGAAAGGTGCCGATTTAGTTTTTCCTCCCTGGTAGGGAGGGCAATGGCAGAATCCAGCCCAGGATAGCCTTGTCGATCATTGAGAATCTCATCAGATAGGCACTGGATTGGTTCATGTCTTGCACCAAGTATGCTTCATAGATATGTGCTTGTGCTAGACACTATAGTGCTTTGGAAAAATGTTGTTGTTTCTTGTTTCTGTAACTGTGTGTGTGTGTGTGTGTCTGTTGTGTGTGTGTGTGTGTGTGTGTGTGTGTGTGTGTGTGTGTGTGTGTGTGTATCTGTGTGTGTGTGTGTGTGTGTGTGTGTGTGTGTGTGTGTATGTGTATGTCTATGCATGTGTGTCTGTGTGTATGTATGTGTGTGTGTCTGTGTGTGTGTGTGTGTGTGTGTGTGTGTATGTATGATTGTGTGTGTGTGTGTGTGTGTGTGTGTATGTATGTATGTATGTGTATGTATGTATGTGTGTGTGTATGTATGTCTGTGTGCATGTTTGTCTGTGTGTGTGTATGTATGTATGCGTGTGTGTATGTGTGTGTGTGTGTGTGCGCGCGCGTGTGTGTGTGCTTGTATGTGTGTGTGTATATGTGTATCCGTCTGTGTGTGTGTTTTGACTGTTATTGAAGACAAAGACTGGAAGCCATAAAAGAAGTTCCACCCCCTCTGCCTCCCAGACAGATAGCAATGGCGCCTTTGTCCAGTCAGCCACGAGGTGGGTGTTCCATCTCTTTGACTTCTTCAAATGTCCATTGACTTATTATGGAACTCTTTGAGAAAAATAGTATCTTGTATTAAAAAAAAGCCTTGAAAAATATAAACATGATACTCCCTACGATATATTTTCCCTGTCGTATTAAATGCTAGTTATTAGGTTTCGCAAAAAGTTCCATTAATTAATTTATAGTAAATGAAGAGACTGATCAGTGATGCAGGCCTATTATAGACTGATATTAGCCTAAAGTTGGTGCCAATGCTTTTTTTTTAAATTTTAAGAAATGTGTTGTGAAAGTTATGTGCAACTCTTGTTGAACAAGCAGATTACCAGTTGCTTACAATACTGTTGTCAGAAACCATTTCCAGAGGTAATGGCTTGAACGTGTTATCAACGATTTGCCTCTATTTCTAAGTAAATTATGCGGTTTGTTTGCTGATGATACAACGCTACACACTAATCACACTAACTATGAAGTAGTATTACGAAATTTACAGAACAGCATCAACGAACTCATAAACTGGGCAGAATTAAACACATGAGCCTGCATCCTATAAAAACTAAATTTATGATGGTAACAACTAGACAAAAACGTCAGAATCTTCCTCTCGGCTCTTTAACTCTCTCTATTAATGGTAACATTGTTGAAGAAGTAAGCAGTCATAAAATTCTTGGAGTTGTCATTGACAATAATCTTTCTTGGTCAGATCATGTATCTAAGGTATGTAAGTCTGTTTCAAAAAAGATCTATCAGTTGTCCAAAATAAAACACTTCCTAAACCTCCACTCGCGTAAGATATTCTTCCACTCGTTTATTGAATCCCACATTAACTATGCTTCAACTGTTTGGGATGGTGCAAGTGACAATACTTGAAAACCTGTCTCTAGATCGAAATAATTCTACAGCAAAACACTTTGCAATAAAAATGAAATGAGTAACCTGTGGCGTGGTCCGACAAACCCTAATATCCCCTACTTTTGCCGCCCAGAATATTGTAATCACCCAATGACGCATTTTTTGTTTGATGACGTAAAAGTGGTGCTGACGTGTGAGTAAGCAAGACAAGATCTTTTGGCTTTCTTTACAACAAAAGCGCCACGAACCCTCTGGTGGAAATCTAGTCGACTTTTGTACATCAAAACTTCAGAAGCTAATGATTACCAACAAAAATAGATAACAGCTGTAAATATCGTGTTGGTGTTGACAAACGGTAAATACATTCTAATGATATTAATTATGTTTGAATGCACGGACCTAATGATATTCATTATGGATTCTTGCACAAAAACTCACGCGCATTTTACACTGAGTAAAACGCATTAATGAAATGTAAATGATAATAATGATATCTAAAAACAAGGAGTTATGTAATAATTAGATGTTAAAATAAGTGTTTTGGTGCCACTCGGCTGGGCCTTCTTTCTTATGTTTGGATATCGGTATATTGGTTAATGGTGTTTGATGGTTCAGCAATTCACCTACAGTTTTGTTGATTTTTTTAATTTTTATTCTAGGACAAAATAGGAGCAAAATTTTAATGATTTATATATATTTGATTTCCACATAAATTACACTTAACGTCTTTACAAAATGTTGTTTTAAAAGCATTTAAACGAAGTTTAAACATCAAATATACGATTTGTCTTGAACTTGTATCCTTGAGCTGATTTAAAATTAAGTTAGAATTCATTGTACTTAAGCCTTTTATACAATAGCATGAATATTGACTGTCTGAAGTCATTAACATGCTGTCAAAATTATCTTTGGATTCTTTTTCAATATGTTTACAATATTCATGCAGATCTAAATTCACATTAAGTTGAATCGTCCACCTGGATGTACATACGCGTACGTGTGTGTGTGTGTGTGTGTGTGTGTGTGTGATCAAGCAGACCACCAGTCATCTCATACGT
>CM065713.1:26046506-26066368 GCA_017654935.2 Phymorhynchus buccinoides | reverse complement strand
AAGGCCTAAATAAAAGGGCCACAGTGATGTGGGATCCACTACTGGATCTGATCTAATGTGGACAGGTTGCATCAATCAATCAGTAAGTCAATCCGTGACAGGTTGGGTTTAACGTCCACTCGGCTTCAATGAGACAGTGACGCGAACCATCAACCAACCCCCACAAACCATTGTTCAATGCTCAGAGCAGATCCTGGAGGTACTGCAATACCAGGTCCAAGAGTAAGTATCAATCACTGTAACATGGATCTTTGGGATCTCAGTCCCGTATTAATAACAAAATGCTTCTATCAAATCACATACAGGCGCTATCGATAAGTTTGTGGATGTAAACAAATGAGAGGATGGACACTTCTTCTCGGTGGGTCTTACATGTTCTTTTATCTCGTCCTCACTTATTCAAAAATATGTCAACAAGAGAAATCACACTGGCTAAACGTGTTCATAGTTACAACGATCCATTGACGATTGTATCGGTCAGTCTTTCTAACGGCCGTCGCAAAGTGGAAATCCTCAAGCCAGTTGTGGACTTGTTTGTAGTAGAGCAAAGTCCTAAAAACAATTTACCAGTGTGTGATACCTTTGTTTCAACGTCTTTCCCTGAGCATAAGTGTACAACATCATATGTAAAACATCTCCGATTGAAAGAGATTCTCTCAGCTTGTGATCAGCGTTCACCTTGGCGGACTTTTCGCTTTGCCCAACTGTTTTGGTTTGGTGAAAAATAAAGAAATTTTGCAACATGCGTATCATGACAATGGTCTATCTCATAACATCATTTGCATTTCTGTGATGTCAACAGAATCTTCACATCTATAAACTTATTGAGAACCCTTCATACAAAAGATTATATTATTTTGGTTGTTGTTTTGAAATCAAAAGATTATGAATGGAAATGAACCACTTGTATCATCATCTCTTTTGCAACAATGACTATGACGTATAAAATTATTCATCGGTGAAGAAAAACATGATTGATATTGCTTCAAAATGGATTTACTAGGGGATATAACTCTGATCTATGTCCTCTAAATTTCAGCCCCTTCATTCCATGATTGGCTGCGTTTTAATAAAAGAATGTTTTTGTATACAAATGACATTAACCCATAACCCAAAATTGAATGTAACCCATGTAAACGGGTATCATAAATTCTAATATAATATTAGTAGGATGTCTCTAGTCGGTTTTGCTATTTGAAGAACAGACAAAATGCAGACACCCTCTCTTCATACCCTGTTCTCTGGCAGATACAGCATCCGTGTAGTATAACATGGCATTGTCCACTGAAGGAACTCCAAGGTCACCGGTGTCCAGACAGGAGGAGTACGTATGAGATGACTGGTGGTCTGCTTGATCACACACACATACACACACACACACACACAAACACGTACGCGCATGTACATCCAAGTGGACGATTCAACTCAATGTGAATTTAGATCTGCATGAATATTGTAAACATATTGAAAAATTATCCAAAGATAATTTTGACAGCATGTTAATGACTTCAGACAGTCAATATTCACGCTATTGTATAAAAGGCTTAAGTACAATGAATTCTAACTTAATTTTAAATCAGCTCAAGGATACAAGTTCAAGACAAAGCGTATATTTGATGTTTAAACTTCGTTTAAATGCTTTTAAAACAACATTTTGTAAAGACGTTAAGTGTATATGTGGAAATCAAATATATATAAATCATTTGCTCCTATATTGTCCTAGAATCAAAAAACAAATCAACAAAACTGTAGGTGAATTGCTGAACCATCAAACACCATTAACCAATATACCGATATCCAAACATAAGAAAGAAGGCCCAACCGAGTGGCACCAAAACACTTATTTTAACATTTAATTATTACATTAACTCCTTGTTTTTAGATATCATTATTATCATTTACATTTCATTAATGCGTTTAACTCACTGTAAAATGCGCGTGAGTTTTTGCGCAAGAATCCATAATGAATATCATTAGGTCTGTGCATTCAAACATAATTAATATCATTAGAATGTATTTACCGTTTGTCAACACCAACACGATATTTACAGCTGTTATCATTTCATTTTTATTGCAAAGTGTTTTGCTGTAGAATTATTTCGATCTTCTGCCGTGTCCAGTGCCAGTGTAAGATTGGAAAGTGTCCATTAATTTGAGAAAAGTTGAGCAAAAAATCTGATTTTTGCTATTGTTTGTAATGAATTAATCTGAATTAACTGAATTTTCTATAACTGTATGTTGTCCATACATTTACTCAACAAGTGGTCTAAAAATGAGCTTCTACTTCAGTTGGCTTGCCTTTTATGGCGAGAAAAGCTAAAAAGTAGGCGGACCAGCCCCGTTCTCCCCTATTTTCAGTGCAGTAAGTTTACTTTATTTTCCACTATATGTTCTTTATCTCGTCCTCACTTATTAAAAAAATATTTTCAACAAGTGACTTCACACTGGCTAACAGTGTTGATAGTTACAATGATCCCTTGATGATTGTAACGGTAAGTCTCTTCTAACGTCCGTCTGCCAAAGTGGAAATCCTCAAGCCAGTTGTGGACTGTTGTTTGTAGCAGAGAAAAGTCCTAAAAACAATTTACCAGTGTGTGATACCTTTGTTTCAACGTCTTTCCCTGAGCATAAGTGTACAACATCATATGTAAAACATCTCAGATTGAAAGAGATTCTCTCAGCTTGTGATCAGCGTTCACCTTGGCGGACTTTTCGCTTTGCCCAACGGTTTTGGTTTCGTGAAAAATAAAGAAATTTTGCAACATGGAAGAAATAATGTTTTACGCCCTCTTTGGCCTTTCGGCCATTTGGGGCATAAATTTCCTATGTTGCAACATGCGTATCATGACAATGGTCTGTCTCATAACATCATTTGCATTTCTGTGATGTCAACAGAATCTTCACATCCATAAACTTATTGAGAACCCTTCATACAATAGATTATATTTTTTTGGTTGTCGTTTTGAAATCAAAAGATTATGAACGGAAATGAACCACTTGTATCATCATCTCTTTTGCATCAATGACTATGACGTATAAAATTATTCATTGGTGAAGAAAAACATAATTGATATTGCTTCAATTCAAAATGGATTTACTAGGGGATATAACTCTGTTCTATGTCCTCTAAATTTCAGCCCCTTCATTCCACGATTGGCTGCGTTTTAATAAAAGAATGTTTTTGTATACAAATGACATTAACCCATAACCCAAAATTGAACGTAACCCATGTAAACGGGTATCATAAATTATAATATAATTTTAGTAGGATGTCTCTAGTAGGTTTTGCAATTTGAAGAACAGACAAAATGCAGACACCCTCTCTTCATACCCTGATCTCTGGCAGATACAGCATCCGTGTAGTATAACATGGCATTGTCCACTGAAGGAACTCCAAGGTCACCGGTGTCCAGACAGGAGGAGTACGTATGAGATGACTGGTGGTCTGCTTGATCACACACACACACACACACACACACACATGTACGCGTATGTACATCCAGGTGGACGATTCAACTTAATGTGAATTTAGATCTCCATGAATATTGTAAACATATTGAAAAAGAATCCAAAGATAATTTTGACAGCATGTTAATGACTTCAGACAGTCAATATTCACGCTATTGTATAAAAGGCTTAAGTACAATGAATTCTAACTTAATTTTAAATCAGCTCAAGGATACAAGTTCAAGAGAAAGCGTATATTTGATGTTTAAATTTCGTTTAAATGCTTTTAAAACAACATTTTGTAAAGATGTTAAGTGCATAATTTATGTGGAAATCAAATATATATAAATCATTAACATTTTGCTCCTATATTGTCCTAGAATAAAAATTAAAAAAATCAACAAAACTGTAGGTGAATTGCTGAACCATCAAACACCATTAACCAATATACCGATATCCAAACATAAGAAAGAAGGCCCAGCCGAGTGGCACCAAAACACTTATTTTAGCATCTAATTATTACATAACTCCTTGTTTTTAGATATCATTATTATCATTTACATTTCATTAATGCGCTTTACTCATTGTAAAATGCGCGTGAGTTTTTGTGCAAGAATCCATAATGAATATCATTAGGTCTGTGCATTCAAACATAATTAATATCATTAGAATGTATTTACCGTTTGTCAACACCAACACGATATTTACAGCTGTTATCTATTTTTGTTGGTAATCATTAGCTTCGGAAGTTTTGATGTACAAAAGTCGACTAGATTTCCACCAGAGGGTTCGTGGCGCTTTTGATGTAAAGAAAGCAAAAAGATCTTGTCTTGCTTACTCACACGTCAGCACCACTTTTACGTCATCAAACAAAAAATGCGTCATTGGGTGATTACAATATTCTGGGCGGCAAAAGTAGGGGATATTAGGGTTTGTCGGACCCCGCCACAGGTTACTCATTTCATTTTTATTGCAAAGTGTTTTGCTGTAGAATTATTTCGATCTAGAGACAGGTTTTCAAGTATTGTCACTTGCACCATCCCAAACAGTTGAAGCATAGTTAATGTGGGATTCAATAAACGAGTGGAAGAATATCTTACGCGAGTGGAAGTTTGGGAAGTGTTTTATTTTGGACAACTGATAGATCTTTTTTGAAACAGACTTACATACCTTAGATACATGATCTGACCAAGAAAGATTATTGTCAATGACAACTCCAAGAATTTTATGACTGCTTACTTCTTCAACAATGTTACCATTAATAGAGAGAGTTAAAGAGCCAAGAGGAAGGTTCTGACCTTGTTGTCTAGTTGTTACCATCATACATTTAGTTTTTATAGGATGCAGGTTTAATTCTGCCCAGTTTATGAGTTCGTTGATGCTGTTCTGTAAATTTCGTAATAGTACTTCATAGTTAGTGTGATTAGTGTGTAGCGTTGTATCGTCAGCAAACAAACCGCATAATGTACTTAGGACTAGAGGCAAATCGTTGATAACATGTTCAAGCCATTACCTCTGGAAATGGTTTCTGACAACAGTATTGTAAGCAACTGGTAATCTGCTTGTTCAACAAGAGTTGCACATAACTTTCACAACACATTTCTTAAAATTTTAAAAAAAAAGCATTGGCACCAACTTTAGGCTAATATCAGTCTATAATAGGCCTGCATCACTGATCAGTCTCTTCATTTACTATAAATTAATTAATGGAACTTTTTGCAAAACCTAATAACTAGCATTTAATACGACAGGGAAAATATATCGTAGGGAGTATCATGTTTATATTTTTCAAGGCTTTTTTTTAATACAAGATACTATTTTTCTCAAAGAGTTCCATAATAAGTCAATGGACATTTGAAGAAGTCAAAGAGATGGAACACCCACCTCGTGGCTGACTGGACAAAGGCGCCATTGCTATCTGTCTGGGAGGCAGAGGGGGTGGAACTTCTTTTATGGCTTCCAGTCTTTGTCTTCAATAACAGTCAAAACACACACACAGACGGATACACATATACACACACACATACATGCACACACACGCGCGCACACACACGCACACACACACACACACACATACACGCATACATACATACACACACAGACAAACATGCACACAGACATACATACACACACACATACATACATACACATACATACATACATACATACACACACACACACACACACACACAATCATACATACACACACACACACACACACACACACACACACAGACACACACACATACATACACACAGACACACATGCACAGACATACACATACACACACACACACATACACACACACACACACAGATACACACACACACACACACACACACACACACACACACACACACACACACACACACAGACACACACACACACACACAGTTACAGAAACAAGAAACAACAACATTTTTCCAAAGCACTATAGTGTCTAGCACAAGCACATATCTATGAAGCATACTTGGTGCAAGACATGAACCCATCCAGTGCCTTTCTGACGAGATTCTCAATGATCGACAAGGCTGTTCTGCTCTGATTCTGCCATTGCCCTCCCTACCACTTGTACCAGGGTGGAAAATCTAAATCGGCACCATTCACATTCTTATTTATTCTTCTTTTTTTAAAAAGAACATGGATAAGAATATAAAACTAAAATTATTTTATTTCAAACCTTATGTTCACATCCATAGATATTTGGACACAAACGTTTTATTATTTTTCTATTGTTTTAATTTCCAGTGCACTAAGGTTTAGTCCTTGACCAGCGAAACGGTGCAAGCAATAGCAACTGTGATTGTGTCATAACTAAATAGATAGGTAGGTAGATAGTCGGAGAGATAGATAGTGAGAGACAGATAGATAAATAAACAGACAGACAGGCAGGCAGACAGACAGACAGACCAACCTGTTGTCTCCAATATTGTGTTGTTCTCCACCTGGTTTTAGTGACAGAAAAAGGGCAACGTAAAAAAATAACATATCATACCAAATTCAAATTGAGATAACGAACGAACGAACGAACTAACCTTTTTTTTTTATTGAGGGATAAGAATAAGCACTATACAGGCTTGTTTGCATCCAGCCCTCATATAAATGAAAAAGTAGAAGAAAAAACAATCACCACCATTAACAACAAATGCATAAAAAAAGAATAAAAGTGAAAAAGCATAAATATGCACATACAAAATTCATACTTATCAATTAACCATGAAAAAACATAAAACACATTGACATTATAGTTACCCATTAAAAGCAAGTACACACACACACACACACACACACACACACACACACACACACACTTTATCTCTCTGTCTATCTATCTCTCTCTCTCAATCACTCTCTCTCTCTGTCTCTCTCTTCCACACACACACACACACACACACACGCGCGCGCGCGCACGTGAAAATTCCTCTCAAGAAGTAAAAGGAATAAAAGCAGTTACATTCACATCGGGTATCTTGAGGAAACAGGGGCTGGAATCTGGGAGAAGGTTTAATGATATGAACAACATGTTATAGAACTGAATTATAAAATTAGGTCATTAGAAATGTTCGGTAGTTCTTTTTGAAAGAATTAAAGCTTGTTTCAATTTCGAAATTGCCCAATATGGCATTCCACAAGGCCCCGCCAGAATAAGCTAAACTTGTTTTGAAAAGGTCGATTCTAGGCAAAGGCAGCATGAGTTTGTGAACATGGCATTGATCATTGACAACAAACATACTGGTAAGTGATGGTGGGGCATTGCCTGATAAAATTGTGAACATGAAGACAGCTTTGTTGAATGCTAGCTTTAACTTGAAAGGTAGTATGTCCAAGGCTTTGTAATCATTAGCTGTTAATGTAAAAGATTTAAGAACAACTAATTTTAATGCCCGTCTATGAAGACTAGAGAGAGGTTTTAAAGTATTGTCACTTGCACCATCCCAAATAGTTGAAGCATAGTTAATGTGGGATTCAATAAACGAGTAAAAGAATATCTTACGCGAGTGGAAGTTTAGAAAGTGTTTTATTTTGGACAACTGATAGATCTTTTTTGAAACAGACTTACATACCTTAGATACATGATCTAACCAAGAAAGATTATTGTCAATGACAACTCCAAGAATTTTATGACTGCTTACTTCTTCAACAATGTTACCATTAATAGAGAGAGTTAAAGAGCCAAGAGGAAGGTTCTGACCTTGTTGTCTAGTTGTTACCATCATACATTTAGTTTTTATAGGATGCAGGTTTAATTCTGCCCAGTTTATGAGTTCGTTGATGCTGTTCTGTAAATTTCGTAATAGTACTTCATAGTTAGTGTGATTAGTGTGTAGCGTTGTATCGTCAGCAAACAAATCGCATAATGTACTTAGAACTAGAGGCAAATCGTTGATAACACGTTCAAGCAATACCCCTGGAAATGGCTTCTGACAACATTATTCTAAGCAACTGGTAATCTGTTTGTTCAACAAGAGTTGCACAAAACTTTCACAACACATTTCTTAAAATTTAAAAAAAAAAGCATTGGCACCAACTTTAGGCTAATATCAGTCTATAATAGGCCTGCATCACTGATCAGTCTCTTCATTTACTATAAATTAATTAATGGAACTTTTTGCGAAACCTAATAACTAGCATTTAATACGACAGGGAAAATATATCGTAGGGAGTATCATGTTTATATTTTTCAAGGCTTTTTTTTAATACAAGATACTATTTTTCTCAAAGAGTTCCATAATAAGTCAATGGACATTTGAAGAAGTCAAAGAGATGGAACACCCACCTCGTGGCTGACTGGACAAAGGCGCCATTGCTATCTGATAGCCATCCATGTCTTCTCCGGCAGGCAGAGGGGGTGAACCTTCTTTTATGGCTTCCAGTCTTTGTCTTCAATAACAGTCAAAACACACACACACACACACGCACACACATATACACACACACACATACATGCACACACACACACGCACACACACACACACACATACACACACACACACACACACACACATACATACATACACACGCACACACACATACATACATACACACACACTTACATACATACATACACACACACACACACGCACACACACAGACACACACACACACAGACACACACACACGCACACACAATCATACATACACACACACACACACTCACACAGACACACAGACACACAGACACACACACACACACAAACACACACACATTTACACACACATACATACACACAGACACACACGCATAGACATACACATACACACAAACACAGAGAGATACACACACACACACACACACACACACACACACACACACACACACACAGGTACAGAAACAAGAAACAACAACATATTTCCAAAGCATGATTGTGTCTAGCACAAGCACATATCTATCAAGCATACTTGGTGCAAGACATGAACCCATCCAGTGCCTTTCTGACGAGATTCTCAATGATCGACAAGGCTGTTCTGCTCTGATTCTGCCATTGCCCTCCCTACCAGGGTGGAAAATATAAATCGGCACCATTCACATTCTTATTTATTCTTCTTTTTTTAAAAAGAACATGGATAAGAATATAAAACTAAAATTATTTTATTTCAAACCTTACATTCACATCCATAGATATTTGGACACAAATGTTTTATTATTATTTTTCTATTTTCATTTCCAGTGCACTAAGGTTTAGTCCTTGGCCAGCGAAACAGTGCTAGCAATAGCAACTGTGATTGTGTCATAACTAAATAGATAGGTAGGTAGATAGTCGGAGAGATAGATAGTGAGAGACAGATAGATAAATAAACAGACAGACAGGCAGGCAGACAGACAGACAGACCAACCTGTTGTCTCCAATATTGTGTTGTTCTCCACCTGGTGACAGAAAAAGGGCAACGTACAAAAATAACATATCATACCAAATTCAAATTGAGATAACGAACGAACGAACGAACTAACCTTTTTTTTTTTATTGAGGGATAAGAATAAGCACTATACAGGCTTGTTTGCATCCAGCCCTCATATAAATGAAAAAGTAGAAGAAAAAACAATCACCACCATTAACAACAAATGTATAAAAAAAAGAATGAAAGTGAAAAAGCATGAATATGCACATACAAAATTCATACTTATCAATTAACCATGAAACAACATAAAACACATTGACATTATAGTTACCCATTAAAAGCAAGTACACACACACACACACACACACACTTTATCTCTCTGTTTATCTATCTCTCTCTCTCCCTCACTCCCTCTCTGTCTCTCTCTTCCACACACACACACACACACACGCGCGCGCGCGCGCGCACGTGAAAATTCCTCTCAAGAAGTAAAAGGAATAAAAGCAGTTACATTCACATCGGGTATCTTGAGGAAACAGGGGCTGGAATCTGGGAGAAGGTTTAATGATATGAACAACATGTTATAGAACTGAATTATAAAATTAGGTCATTAGAAATGTTCGGTAGTTCTTTTTGAAAGAATTAAAGCTTGTTTCAATTTCGAAATTGCCCAATATGGCATTCCACAAGGCCCCGCCAGAATAAGCTAAACTTGTTTTGAAAAGGTCGATTCTAGGCAAAGGCAGCATGAGTTTGTGAACATGGCATTGATCATTGACAACAAACATACTGGTAAGTGATGGTGGGGCATTGCCTGATAAAATTTTGAACATGAAGACAGCTTTGTTGAATGCTAGCTTTAACTTGAAAGGTAGTATGTCCAAGGCTTTGTAATCATTAGCTGTTAATGTAAAAGATTTGAGAACAATTAATTTTAATGCCGGTCTATGAAAACTAGAGAGAGGTTTTAAAGTATTGTCACTTGCACCATCCCAAATAGTTGAAGCATAGTTAATGTGGGATTCAATAAACGAGTAAAAGAATATCTTACGCGAGTGGAAGTTTAGAAAGTGTTTTATTTTGGACAACTGATAGATCTTTTTTTTAAACAGACTTACATACCTTAGATACATGATCTGACCAAGAAAGATTATTGTCAATGACAACTCCAAGAATTTTATGACTGCTTACTTCTTCAACAATGTTACCATTAATAGAGAGAGTTAAAGAGCCGAGAGGAAGATTCTGACGTTTTTGTCTAGTTGTTACCATCATACATTTAGTTTTTATAGGATGATGCAGGTTTAATTCTGCCCAGTTTATGAGTTCGTTGATGCTGTTCTGTAAATTTCGTAATAGTACTTCATAGTTAGTGTGATTAGTGTGTAGCGTTGTATCGTCAGCAAACAAACCGCATAATGTACTTAGAACTAGAGGCAAATCGTTGATAACACGTTCAAGCAATACCCCTGGAAATGGCTTCTGACAACATTATTCTAAGCAACTGGTAATCTGTTTGTTCAACAAGAGTTGCACAAAACTTTCACAACACATTTCTTAAAATTTTAAAAAAAAAGCATTGGCACCAACTTTAGGCTAATATCAGTCTATAATAGGCCTGCATCACTGATCAGTCTCTTCATTTACTATAAATTAATTAATGGAACTAATTGCGAAACCTAAAAACTAGCATTTAATACGACAGGGAAAATATATCGTAGGGAGTATCATGTTTATATTTTTCAAGGCTTTTTTTTAATACAAGATACTATTTTTCTCAAAGAGTTCCATAATAAGTCAAAGGACATTTGAAGAAGTCAAAGAGATGGAACACCCACCTCGTGGCTGACTGGACAAAGGCGCCACTGCTATCTGATAGCCATCCATGTCTTCTCCGGCAGGCAGAGGGGGTGAACCTTCTTTTATGGCTTCCAGTCTTTGTCTTCAATAACAGTCAAAACACACACACACACGCACACACATATACACACACACACATACATACATGCACACACACACACGCACACGCACACACACACATACACTCACACACACGCACACACATACATACATACATACACGCACACACACATACATACATACACACACACACTTACATACATACATACACACACACACGCACACACACAGACACACACACACACACACACACACACGCACACACAATCATACATACACACACACACACACACTCACACACACAGACACACAGACACACACACACACACAAACACACACACATTTACACACACATACATACACACAGACACACACGCATAGACATACACATACACACAAACACAGAGAGATACACACACACACACACACACACACACACACACACACACACACACACACACAGGTACAGAAACAAGAAACAACAACATATTTCCAAAGCATGATTGTGTCTAGCACAAGCACATATCTATCAAGCATACTTGGTGCAAGACATGAACCCATCCAGTGCCTTTCTGACGAGATTCTCAATGATCGACAAGGCTGTTCTGCTCTGATTCTGCCATTGCCCTCCCTACCAGGGTGGAAAATATAAATCGGCACCATTCACATTCTTATTTATTCTTCTTTTTTTAAAAAGAACATGGATAAGAATATAAAACTAAAATTATTTTATTTCAAACCTTATGTTCACATCCATAGATATTTGGACACAAATGTTTTATTATTATTTTTCTATTTTCATTTCCAGTGCACTAAGGTTTAGTCCTTGACCAGCGAAACGGTGCTAGCAATAGCAACTGTGATTGTGTCATAACTAAATAGATAGGTAGGTAGATAGTCGGAGAGATAGATAGTGAGAGACAGATAGATAAATAAACAGACAGACAGGCAGGCAGACAGACAGACAGACCAACCTGTTGTCTCCAATATTGTGTTGTTCTCCACCTGGTTTTAGTGACAGAAAAAGGGCAACGTAAAAAAATAACATATTATACCAAATTCAAATTGAGATAACGAACGAACGAACGAACTAACCTTTTTTTTTTTATTGAGGGATAAGAATAAGCACTATACAGGCTTGTTTGCATCCAGCCCTCATATAAATGAAAAAGTAGAAGAAAAAACAATCACCACCATTAACAACAAATGTATTTTAAAAAAAGAATGAAAGTGAAAAAGCATGAATATGCACATACAAAATTCATACTTATCAATTAACCATGAAAAAACATAAAACACATTGACATTATAGTTACCCATTAAAAGCAAGTACACACACACACACACACACACACACACACACACACACACACTTTATCTCTCTGTTTATCTATCTCGCTCTCTCCCTCACTCCCTCTCTGTCTCTCTCTTCCACACACACACACACACACACACACACGCGCGCGCGCGTGAAAATTCCTCTAAAGAAGTAAAAGGGATAAAAGCAGTTATATTCACATCGAGTATCTTGAGGAAACAGGGGGTGGAATCTGGGAGAAGGTTTAATGATATGAACAACATGTTATAGAATTGAATTATAAAATTAGGTCATTAGAAATGTTCGGTAGTTCTTTTTGAAAGAATTAAAGCTTGTTTCAATTTTGAAATTGCCCAATATGGCATTCCACAAGGCCCCGCCAGAATAAGCTAAACTTGTTTTGAAAAGGTCGATTCTAGGCAAAGGCAGCATGAGTTTGTGAACATGGCATTGATCATTGACAACAAACCTATTGGTAAGTGATGGTGGGGCATTGCCTGATAAAATTGTGAACATGAAGACAGCTTTGTTGAATGCTAGCTTTAACTTGAAAGGTAGTATATGTCCAAGGCTTTGTAATCATTAGCTGTTAATGTAAAAGATTTAAGAAGAACTAACTTTAATGCCCGTCTATGAAGTCTAGAGAGAGGCTTTAAAGTATTGTCACTTGCACCATCAAAATAGTTGAAGCTTAGTTAATGTGGGATTCAATGAACGAGTGAAAGAATATGTTACGTGAGTGGAGGTTTGGGAAGTGGTTTTTTTTGGACAACTGATAGATCTTTTTTTAAACAGAGTTGAATACCTTATATACATGATCTGACCAAGAAAGATTATTGTCAATGACAACGCCAAGAATTGTATGACTGCTTAATTCTTCAACAATGTTACCATTAATAGAGATTAGTTAAAAAGCCGAGAGGAAGATTCTGACGGTTTTGTCAAGTTGTTACCATCATAAATTTTTGTATAGGATGCAGGCTCATGTGGCTTAATTTTGCCCAGTTTATGAGTTCGTTGATGCTGTTCTGTAAATTTCGTAATATAACTTCATAGTTTGAGTGATTAGTGTGTAACGTTGCATCGTCAGCAAACAAATCGCATAACGTACTTAGAACTAGAGGCAAATCGTTGATATAAACGGAGAAAAGCAAAGGTCCTAAGACGGAACCCTGAGGAATGCCATACTTTGTTGTTCTAGATGAAGACACGTGGCCATTAACAGCCACCACCTGTTTCCTCTCCATTAAAAATGCTGATATGAGTTCTATTTATTGTATTACAAGACAACCCATATAATGTTAGTTTTTTAAGCAGAAGAGAATGGTCTACAACATCAAATGCTTTAACAAAGTCAACTATTAGAGCACCAGTTATTTCATTATTATTGATATTAGTAAGCCATTTATCAACAAGAGTTGTAAGAGCTGTTTGACAAGAGTGTTTCGTTCGAAAACCAGACTGACACGGATGGAAAAGATGAAAGTGGTCAAAATGATTAAGGATGAGTTTGTTCATGTGACTTTCTAATGGTTTTGATAAAACAGACACGATGGAAATGGGTCTATGATTACAAGGGTCAGAACGATCTCCTAATTTAAATATGGGTGTGATTCTCGCTGTCTTAAAAGCTTTAGGAAAATAGTTTTTAGAAATACACAAATTATATATGTAAGTGAGTGATTCGGATATGACAGGAGCTGATAGTTTAATAATGTTGCCATGTGTGTTGTCTAGGCCTCTGGTATTAGTTTGTTTTAAATGAACAAGATAATTAAAGACTTCATATACCGTTAAATAAGGTATAGTTAGTTCGGATGACATTTCTTTACACAAACAAAAGTCATGAAGATATTTAAGATCATTTTCCTCGGATCTATTGTTTTGTATAACAGTGTTGGCTATTTCAGAGAAATGAACGTTAACATTTTCTGGAGATAGTTCAATTGTAGCATTTTTGTGTGAACTGGATTTCTTGTTATTTATCTGGTTAATGGCTGACCATATGGATCTACTGTCTGATTTGTTAGATACTAAGTCTTGAAAATAATTGCTTTTTGACTTTCTCTTCAAGTGATTTACATAATTTATTTGCTTGTGAGCACCACCCTTATCCCCCACAGCAAAAAGTGAGTCTCTTACATTCATAGCTTGTCTTACATTATCAGTTAACCATGGCTTTTGGGGGGTATTTTTTACACGTTTGGTTTTTAATGATGCATGTTTATTATAGACATTTAAAAAGTTGTGGTAGAAAATTTCAAAGGCTTCATCTGGATTTGTGAATTGATATACCAAAGACAAGAACGAGTCATTAAGATCAACTAGGAATTGGTCAGTATCAAAGTTACAAAAGTTTCTATATGTTATGAATGTGTGAGTGTTTTGGAATTTTGACACCCTGTTTTGACCACGCGAAGCAGACAGGGAGATGATCGCTGCAATGAAAACTAGGTAAGCAGACTTCGACTAAATGTTCTGGTTGGGATGTGTAAATATGATCGATCAGGGTTTGGGAATTAGCTGTAATTCTTGTAGGCTTGCCAATAACTTGAGTCAAAAGGGATAATTCAAAGGAACGCTTCCATGTTTGGTTCGGTTTTAGTAAATCGATATTGAAGTCACCTAACAAGCATGTCTCATTAGATATTAAAGAAATTTCGTCCAATAAAAGTGTAAAGTTATTAATCCAGTCTACATGTTCAGCGGGGTTTCTATAGATAAATCCAATTGGGAGGCATCCCTGGCTGGTTACGCTGCGTTACCAGCTATGAGGCTAGGGCCATCAGTTGCTGTGCACACTGACCAAGGGCAATGGGGGGAGGCCAGCTCTGGCTGCCAGTGTGCCTCTCCTGAATGAAAGAGTTAACAGCTGGGGCTGTTGAAACCGGAAGAAATTGGGATTAGGGCTTACCAAAGCTTCTGCCTTGATAGGCATTGTGAATGGGGAAGAGGTAAGGGGCTCTTGTGTAAGAAGTGTCAGGAGCCATGATATTATCCGAGTAAGAGGCATGGGGCAGGAACTGGGAAGGAATATTGGGAGGGGGGCGTGAAAAACACTGTTTTGTGGGTGGTTCTGTGCAGTAATTGGTGCAGTGGACTGATCTGACGTGACAGTGTCAGACTGAGTTACAAGAACCTGGCAATTAGCGTGAGATTTTAGTTGGGGAAAGTCAGGTATAGATGACATGGGGGGTGGTCAAGGATTGACAAGGCCGTCTTGGTCATGAGAAGTTCTATTCAATACATTATTTCTCATGTTCTGCCTTTTGTCATATCGGGACACAGAAAGATCACTTTGGGCAAAGTAGGAGTTACCAGCATTGCTGACACGGTCATCCACAAATGAACGCCCAGACTGAGGGAGAACCGTCTTGAAGTTTATGGCCAGGCATGCTGTGCCTCTAGGACTGGGGTGGATGTGGTCATTGTACAATGCTTTGTGAGGGAGGCCTTTAAGTGTGACAAAGGAATTGTGGTTGTCAATCAAATCAACCTGCATATTTGTACAAATGGTGTAGATTTTTGTTGGAGGGGGCAATAGAGTTATTCAATTGATGCCTACCATAGGCAGGGACAATAGAGCTCATTGCTATATAGGCAGATGGGAATCGTTTTTTGCATAGACCAATGAGTTCACGCCACTCCTTTATAATAATGGGCCCAGCTGGACAGTCATTTACCCCTACATGCACAATCAGGGTGTTGACATGATCATGACCATCTAAGTCATTTAACCACTGAATAAGGTGCTGGACTGATAAACCAGGAACACATATCTTAAACATGGTGTCATCATGTGTTTCCAGTCTCTTTGGATTTACGTACTTCGCAACAGAGTCACCAATAAGTAAGGAAGAACAATTGGGAGGTATGACAATGTTCTTAGCAACTTGTTCTGGAGTCACCTTTGTTTATTGTCAATAGATTGAACATGTTCATGTGATTGTTTCTTCAGCGATCCATTGACAGTTTCACCTGAGGCACGGTCCTCGTTTTGAGTGGAGTCAGAATTACCACGATGAGGTATGTCCGAAAGGACATCAAAACGATTGTTGGTAGGAACCTGTACCTGCACCATGCCATCCTGATTGTCATGGGGTGAATGCTGTGCATGAGGTGTGCGGTTTGCCTGGCCATCAGTGTTTTCTGTGAAGGAGGATAGACGAGGACTGGAAGGGGGGGCATTGACTGGGTTGCCATCAAGTGATGGGGAAGAGAGTGAAATCATGTGCTGAGATACATTGGCTGGTTTGTCAGCATGCAATGGATAAGAGAAAGTAACCATGTGCTGAGAAACAACTTTAGGAGAGGTGTCTTCTGACTGTTCATTGACATTGGGTGGGGGCAGTTCACACTGTGTTGCAGTACTGACCAGGGGCAAGTTACACTGTGTGGACACACCTGCTAGGGGCAAATCACACTGGATGGATACACATGAAATGGAACGAGAGAGAGAGAGAGAGAGAGAGAGAGAGAGAGAGAGAGAGAGAGAGAGAGAGAGAGAGAGAGAGAGAGAGAGAGAGATAGATAGAGAGAGAGAGAGAGAGAGAGAGAGAGAGAGAGAGAGAGAGAGAGAGAGAGAGAGAGAGAGAGAGAGAGAGAGAGAGAGAGAGAGAGAGACTGACATAATTTACAGGTATACAAATAGTGCTTACCAAAGAAAACAGTTTTTATGGTGGAATAGCATAGAGTAGGCATCATCAATGGCCAGAACCATGGGTGCACCACATTACAAACACATTTACTCCTGATTATGGGAAGGAGTGTTTTGCACTAATGCTATACACCAATACAACACAACAGCATCAGGGAAGCACATGTTCTCTACATACGAGAACTCAAGCACTCTAAGTAAGGGAACACATGTACACAATCAAGGAAACACAAACACCCCATTAGGAAAAAACACATACTTAACATTAAAGAGCACAGTGCCCTACATAAAGAAATATGTATGATTCAGATTAGAAACTCACGTAATAAACTAAGGACCACAAGTACTTGGGGAACACAAGTGCTTTGTATTGGAGAACACCATCTACTGTACATTATGGACACCATCTACTGTACTTTAAGGAACACTTACATTGGAGAACACCATCTACTCTACATTAAGGAACACTTACAATGGAGAACACTATCTACTCTACATTAAGGAACACTTATATTGGAGAACACCATCTACATTAAGGAACACTTACATTGGAGAACACCATCTACTGTACATTAAGGAACACTTACATTGGAGAACACCATCTACTCTACATTAAGGAACACTTACATTGGAGAACACAATCTACTGTACATTAAGGAACACTTACATTGGAGAACACAATGTACTGTACATTAAGGAACACTTACATTGGAGAACACAATCTACTGTACATTAAGGAACACTTACATTGGAGAACACCATCTACTGTACATTAAGGAACACTTACATTGGAGAACACCATCTACTCTACATTAAGGAACACTTACATTGGAGAACACAATCTACTGTACATTAAGGAACACTTACATTGGAGAACACAATGTACTGTACATTAAGGAACACTTACATTGGAGAACACCATCTACTCTACATTAAGGAACACTTACATTGGAGAACACCATCTACTCTACATTAAGGAACACTTACATTGGAGAACACCATCTACATTAAGGAACACTTACATTGGAGAACACCATCTACTCTACATTAAGGAACAATTACATTGGAGAACACCACCTACTTTACATTAAGGAACACTTACATTGGAGAACACCATCTACTCTACATTAAGGAACACTTACATTGGAGAACACCATCTACATTAAGGAACACTTACATTGGAGAACACCATCTACTCTACATTAAGGAACACTTACATTGGAGAACACCACCTACTCTACATTAAGGAACACTTACATTGGAGAACACCATCTACTCTACATTAAGGAACACTTACATTGGAGAACACCATCTACTCTACATAAAGGAACACTTACATTGCAGAACACCATCTACTGTACATTAAAGAACACTTATATTGGAGAACACCATCTACTCTACATAAAGGAACACTTACATTGGAGAACACCATCTACTCTACATTAAATTGGAGAACACCATCTACTCTACATTAAGGAACACAAGTACTCTACATCATCGTGTTTTACTCAACATTTACCGTTCCCAGCACAGGGCAGTATGCAATGTCGTCGACACATCCAGATGATAATGACGATGACGATGACAATTGCCAGCGTTATGCCCACAGCCACTCCAATGTTAAGGACCACATTTGAGTCATCTTCAGATGATTCTCTGCCCACTGAAATTAGACACTCTTTCTGTTATAATCATATGTACATTTGTTTAGCCCAATTATATTGCATATATTACCAAACAAAATAAGAGTAACAGTTGATTTCTGCTAGTAATGAATGAGTAAAATAATGCATACACGATCATTAATTAAAAGTCAAACGAACATGTGATGAATACTATACGCTACATTGTCAATCTAGAATTTACAATGTCACTTCATTCTTCTGCAGGACTTACATACACAGACAGACACATAGATACACACACACACACACACACACACACACACACACACACACACACACACACACACACACACACACACACATACACATTCAAGTCAACTCAACTCAACTCAATCAACCTTATTATCTCTTAGAGATAAATTAAGAGTGGTGATGTCTGCGATTGACACAGTTAACTTGAAACAAGACACATTATAATATACATTAAAAACAAGATGTGCTTCAAAAGCATAAATCATTAAATGATAATACCATTTAATCAAAACACACATGATGATAATTATCACTTGAGAACAAAACAGCAGTGCTTAAAACAAAACATGTTGCCAATATTATAAACATTTTAAAGCAAAGTACAGAAAATATCAGCGTTTAAGATAAATCACTTTAATTATATAATTTTAAATGCACAACGCACACAAGAGACTTATTTACAACAAAACATGCGTAACAATTTAATGTCATAGATATACTTTATGTTTAGACAAAGTCATATATTATCATATTTACAAGTTAACATATCCACAGAATTCATATAAAATATGGATATGTGTGCACCTACTCAAACCCAGCATAAATTATAGCAAATCCAAAAAGAAAAAACAAACATATATACCCATGCCTACTGAAAGACACACCCACCCGCGCACGTGCGCATGGACCGCGCACACATACACCACCACCACACACACATACCGGTAGCACAGCTGTTTCGGGAGGAACATTTAGTTTATCTATATTTTCCGAAGTTGTTTCAAGCCAACTTTAGTTTACCAT
>CM065713.1:26039006-26044006 GCA_017654935.2 Phymorhynchus buccinoides | reverse complement strand
AAATAAATCAGAATTAATTCTGTGAAAAATTGAAAAGGGGGATCAACTCCTTACTCAAATGTAAGAAGGCATTACATTCAAACTAGAGGGCTTATGCAAGAGCAAACATGACAGGATTACCCCCCTAAACAGCCATTTGCAAGTTATTCAATATTATGCCACTTCCGATTGACACTTCCGGTTCGAATTTCTAACGAAAGTATTGCAATGTTACTCTTTAATAAACACTGATTTTTTTTTTTTAATCCGAGCAGCCGTTTTCTCGGAATACCGGAAGTGTTGCAAATTTATTTTGTAGTAAATTCTGAAAATATGAACAAAATCCGTTTAGTCGTTTTGTGAGATATTCAAGTTTGAAATATCGCTGAATTCGCGTTTTTTCGGCCATATTTTGCTGAAAATTCGGCGAAATCATTTAATACTTCAAATTTCATATACCCATATGTCATGCAACTCCAAATCGAACAGAAAAAGGGGAAAGGAAAGAAAAAAGGAAAACAATTTCTTACAAATGCAATAGTATTCTCCCCAAAGGGGAGAATCCTAATAAAACCACAACCATAACGCCAACACCAAACTAAACTTAATGCCCATACATAAGGAAATACAACCAATATTCATGAAACAACGTAAAGACCTATATCTTATATTTAACGACTTGCAGGCTGGGGTATTCAATTCTACTCAAATAGTTTGAAGATACAGTTAAGTCTTGTTTACTAATGGAGCAATGTTCAGGATTTGGGCATACAATACGGCATTTCATCAACTGAGAATAAGGGTGAAAGCATATCGTTCACAATTGCGACAAACTTGTTGAAAAAACATTCTCCAAACTCAAATCACTTACAGGCTACTAGCAGTTCATGTTCTGGTCCCATGACGTCAGTGGACCAGTCCAAATCACATCGCAGTTTGTTGCCATAGTGACCTCTGTTGATTGTCAGTGTCAGCTCCAGAGTGGTGACGCCATACACACCGTATTTCAGTGCAGTGTCACCACTGTCACTTTCCATGGTCCACTGCAGTCTTCCCTCAGGCTGACCCACAGCACCGCTACACGTACAGTTCACTGATCTGCCCTCCATCAGGTAGCCATAATTGGGGATGCAGCTGATGGTGGGTGAAGGTGGAGTGGCTGAAACATTGCAGGGATCAGTGAGATAATGTGCACATGTGTGGACAGACATATACACAAATCTTAAAGTTAAAGTAATTGAGTTTGTTTCTTAGGTTCACAAAACATACATTGGATACCAAATTTTTCGTATCAAAGCAAATTATATATATACATAAGAGGAAAGCTTAATGATGTGTTTGTTTTTTCTTCTTCAATTTTTGATCGTTTATATATATATTGAAGTTGCTGTATTCTGCATGGTAACTGTTACCTTATAACATTGACCTTGACATTTGACCTAAAATGGAAAGACTAAAACAAAAGAGTTTTACCCAGTAGGGATAAATACTCTGCTAAAGCTAAACTGACAAAAGATTACAGTTTGAAAGCAACCCTTATCCTAACCCTAATTCATTCCATACAGCAACTTCAAATAATTTACCACATAATGCAATTTGATTATTTTTTGGCTGTAAATCACAAGATATTCCATGAACAAGTCATTCAAATTTTCAAGGTCAACGGACCAGGTTAAGAAGGTCACAATTAGCAGGCAGGTCATGTCAGCTTCAGGTAACACAGCATTGTTCAAAGCATGAATATATTTTGTTCCGTCAGTCTCAAGATATTGCCAAGAGAAAGAATTGTGGTATTCAAAAGCAAGGTCAATAAGATGATACCCAATTACCCAATTGAGTACATCACATTTAGTAATATACCACCATAAATGAAGGTAAATCTGGACAGTAGATTGCAAGACACTGGAGAGACAAGAAAAAGGCTTTTGAAGGTCAAGTTCAATAAGACGGTAGTTACATATAGTTAGTTATCCAGCTGGGCACGTCCGTTTTGATCTATATACCACCATACAATATTTGAAATATTTCGCATTTGGTATATTCTAGTCACAGAGACTTACCTCTGTGAAATTTGGGCTGTTCTCCCCCAGAAAGCGCCTCGCCGCAAGCCCAGGAGGTTCAGGTTGAGGAGGGGGTGGGGGCAGATTTGGGAAACCTAGCTATGGATTTGGTCATACCAAGTAGCGGGATTCATCCCTGTTCTTATTGACTTTTAATTGCCGTGGGATATAATATATGCATAAACGCATGGGTCAGGCTAGCTTTAAGTCCCCATCCAAAGGACTCGGCGTTCAGTTCGATTTTCTTGTCAAACTAAAAAGAAAGGGCGAGGCCGGGATTCGTGACACTTACGTTGCAGTCATGCATTGAAATCAGCAGGAGGACGTCTTAACCATTCTGCCACCTTCTTTCCTTCTGTACAGTAATTATGTCATTCTGTACAGTAGATTGCAAGATATTGCAAAGGCAAAAGCGCTACTTTTATGCAATTTAAGAAGTGATTTTGAGCTCGAGGCACTTTGAAATGGAACAGACTTCTACGATAAATCAAGCATGTAGTCCAAGTACATTTTTTTCGGAACAACTAAACTTGTTCATATTGAACTTATCCTTTTTTTAATATGAAGTTCCATGTCAGCTTCAGGCAATATACCACCAGACACATTTTTAGCTAATTTTGTACAGTAAATCACAAGATACTGCAACAACCCCAAAATGACATTTCAAGGTCAAAGGTCATAGTCATGTAGGTAATGGCTGCAGACAGTGATTGACCCTGCTCTGCATGTCAGCTGTATATATATATATATATATATATATATATATATATATATATATATATATATATATATATATATATATATATATACAAAATTTGAAGTCATTTTGAACAGTGGATATAAAAGTACTGAGCAGAGAAAGAAAATGAAATTTCAAGGTCAAGGTAAATTAGGTAGTAGTTGCTAATAGTAACGGGGCATGTCAGCTTTAGGCAATATACCAACATACAAAAGTTGAACTACATCATTCTGTGCTGTAGATCATGAGATATTGGAAAGAGTAAAAATGACATTTTAGGTCAAAGGTCAAGGTCAATAAGCTCACAGTTACCAATAGTCACTCAGCTGGCTATGTCAGCTTTAGGCAATATTCCACCATACACTATTTGAACTAATTCTGTTCAGTAGATTGTAAGGTATTGGAAAAACAAGAAAATGACCTTTCAAGGTCAGAAGTCAAGGTCAAGGTCAATAAGGTAATAGTTACCAGTAACTACCTTGCTGGACATGTCAACTAATGGCAATATTCCATCATACAAAATTTGAAGTAATTCTATACGGAAGGTCACAAGATATTGTAAAGCCATAAATTTATTTGTCAAGGTCAAAGTTTAGCAACGTCATTATTTAGACTGCAAAGTGTAATAATAACTAGAAAGAGCTCGTCGTTCTGATTCCAATGATACCAAAACCATTTATGTAGCTCAATGAGAACCGAATACCGTAATTTGTGTTCATATCACGTAGGGGTCACTAACTTTTCATGTCAATGTGGCGGTACCGGCCATAGCCGATGAGGTTTATCCGAGGCGTGGTTACCGCTACACATATCTATATTGTTAAAAACTCGGGACTTTACTGGTGTTGCACTGCCTCCGGGCATTGCAGCCAGTATTGTTCCCACCATCTTTGTATTTACAAATGTCCCATATGTGTCTATGACCGAGAGGACGTAAAACACCATTTTTCATTCGAATACCGTAATTTACGGCCCATAAGGCCACACAGCGCATAAGGCGCAACCCCTGCTTTTTTTAAAAAATCGTAATTTGAACACAGATAGGGCGCATACACCCGATAAGGCGCAAAGAATCCAAATAAATCAAAAAAAGGAAGAACGAAACGATCAGCGAAAGTAACACAATTACAGGGCCAGTGACGGAAGTGGAAGCCTAACTATATAACTATATTTTAATGCAATGTGAGTGAACTGTTGTCGGTTTGTTGTGGAAGCTACCAGAGCATGGTGAGTTGTTCATTTCAACTCTCGACCCCTTACTTTTTCTGTTTAGAGTATAGAAAGGGCGCATGCGCCGGATTGAGCGCAGGGGTCAAAGTTCAGTAAAACAAATTGCGCCTAATAGGCCGTAAGTTACGGTATATGAAATGTGTCTATTTACAAATTTTATGTTATCTTTCTGGACACAAAAAATCGCTATTTTTTACCAACTTTATAACAGATTTTGAGGCACTTTGAAATGGAACATGCTTTGGTAATAAATTAAGTATGTAGCCCATGTACTTACTGTCTCGGAACAACTAAACTTATTCATATTGACCTTATCGATTTTAACCCTTTCACTGCCAAAGTCGCAATTTAGCACCACAGTGATTTGACACCTATACCACTAAAAGTCATCAAATTGGGGTCTATTATCCAAAGACCCTATTGACTTAGTTTGCGGAAGTAAGGATAGACCTTAAGATTAAGAGCATATAAATACTCATTTTATTATATCTATTATTATTATATTGTCACAGAAGAATCCCCATTACTGCAGATGGATTTTGTTCTCTACTCAGGTATTTTTAATGGACATTTTTGGCTGAAATATGGCTGGCGGTGAAAGGCCATTCCATTAGCCAAATGCGGACTGCAGGTTTCTAGCTAGAACACTTCCGGTTCGTACTTCCGTTTTGATTTTATACCGGAAGTGTTGCAAATCTACTTTTTAGTAAATTCTGAAAATATGAACAAAATCCGTTTAGTCGTTTTGTGAGATATTCAAGTTTGAAATTTCGCTGAATTCGCGTTTTTTCGGCCATAATTTGCTGAAAATTCGGCGAAATCATTTAATACTTCAAATTTCATATACCCATATGTCATGCAACTCCAAATCGAACAGAAAAAGGGGAAGGGAAAGAAAAAAGGAAAACAATTTCTTACAAATGCAACAGTATTCTCCCTAAAGGGGAGAATCCTAATAAAACCACAACCATAACGCCAACACCGAAAACTAA
>CM065713.1:26022885-26038506 GCA_017654935.2 Phymorhynchus buccinoides | reverse complement strand
TCATTTACTATAATTAATTAATGGAACTTTTTTGCAAATACCTAATACTAGCATTTATAACGACGGGAAAATATTATCGTAGGGAGGATCAGTTTATATTTCTTCAAGCTTTTTTTTAATCCAATATACTATTTTTCTCAAAGAGTTCATAATAATCACTGGACATGTTGAAGAAGTCAAGGAGTATGGAACACACCACCTCGTGGCTGACTGACAAGGCGCCATTGCTTATCTGTCCTGGGAGGCAGAGGGGTGGAACTTCTTTTATGGCTTCAATTCCTTTGTCTTCATAACAGTCAAACCATGACACACACCAGACGGATCACATATACACACCACTACATGCACACACACGCGCGCCCAACACACGCACACACACACACACCACATACACGCATACATACATACACCCGACAAACATGCACACAGACATAATACACAAACATACATACATAAACATACATACATACATACATACACACAACACACACACACACACACAATCATACATACACACAACACCTCACACACACACACCAGACACACAACCTACATACACACAGAACACACATGCATAGACATACACACATACACACACACACACATACACACACACACACATATACACACACACACACACACCACACACACACACACACAGGGTCACACACACACACAGACACACACACACACACACAGTTCAGAAACGAAGAAACAACGAACATTTTTCCAAAGCACTATAGTGTCTAGCACAAGCACATATCTATCAAGCATACTTGGTGCAAGACATGAACCAATCCAGTGCCTATCTGATGAGATTCTCAATGATCGACAAGGCTATCCTGGGCTCTGATTCTGCCATTGCCCTCCCTACCAGGGAGGAAAAATCTAAATCGGCAACTTTCACATTCTTATTTATTCTTCTTCTTTTTTTAAAGTACATGGATCAGCATATAAAACTAAAATTATTTTATTTCAAACCTTATGTTCACATCCATAGATATTTGGACACAAACGTTTTATTATTTTTCTATTGTTTTCATTTCCAGTGCACTCAGGTTTAGTCCTTGACCAGCGAAACGGTGCTAGCAATAGCAACTGTGATTGTGTCATAACTAAATAGATAGGTAGGTAGATAGTCGGAGAGATAGATAGTGAGAGACAGATAGATAAATAAACAGACAGACAGGCAGGCAGACAGGACAGACAGACACATACCTGTTGTCACTCCAATATATGTGTTGTTCCTCCAGCCTGGTTTTAGTGACAGAAAAAGGGAGCAACGTAAAAAACATAACATATCATTAACCAAATTTCAAATTGAGATAACGAAACTGGGATGAAGCACTTATAGAACGAAAGCTAACCTACTTTTTTTTTTATTGAGGGATTAGAATAAGCACTATACAGGCTTGTTTTGCATCCAGCCCCTCATAAAAATGAAAAAGTAGAAGAAAAAACAATCACCACCATTAACAACAAATGTATAAAAAAAGAATGAAAGTGAAAAAGCTATGAATAATGCACATACAAAATTCATACTTATCAATTATAAGCCATGAAAAAACATAAAACACATTGACATTATAGTTACCCATTAAAAGCAAGTACACACACACACACACACACACACACACACACACACACACACTTTTATCTCTCTGTCTATCTATCTCTCTCTCTCTCCCTCACGTCCCTCTCTGTCTCTCTCTCGCGCGACACACACACACACACACACACGCGCGCGTGCGCACGTGAAAATTCCTCTCAAGAAGTAAAAGGAATAAAAGCAGTTACATTCACATCGGGTATCTTGAGGAAACAGGGGGTGGAATCTGGGAGAAGGTTTAATGATATGAACAACATGTTATAGAATTGAATTGTAAAATTCGGTCATTAGAAATGTTCGATAGTTCTTTTTGAAAGAATTAAAGCTTGTTTCAATTTTGAAATTGCCCAATATGGCATTCCACAAGGCCCCCGCCAGAATAAGCTAAACATGTTTTGAAAAGGTCGATTCTAGGCAAAGGCAGCATGAGTTTGCGAACATGGCATTGATCATTGACAACAAACATACTGGTAAGTGATGGTGGGGCATTGCCTGATAAAATTTTGAACATGAAGACAGCTTTGTTGAATGCTAGCTTTTAACTTGAAAGGTAGTATGTCCAAGGCTTTGTAATCATTAGCTGTTAATGTAAAAAAATTAAGAAGAACTAACTTTAATGCCCGTCTATGAAGACTAGAGAGAGGTTTTAAAGTATTGTCACTTGCACCATCCCAAATAGTTGAAGCATAGTTAATGTGGGATTCAATAAACGAGTGAAAGAATATCTTACGCGAGTGGAGGTTTAGAAAGTGTTTTATTTTGGACAACTGATAGATCTTTTTTTTTAAACAGACTTACATACCTTAGATACATGATCTAACCAAGAAAGATTATTGTCAATGACAACTCCAAGAATTTTATGACTGCTTACTTCTTCAACAATGTTACCATTAATAGAGAGAGTTAAAGAGCCAAGAGGAAGGTTCTGACGTTGTTGTCTAGTTGTTACCATCATACATTTAGTTTTTATAGGATGCAGGTTTAATTCTGCCCAGTTTATGAGTTCGTTGATGCTGTTCTGTAAATTTCGTAATACTACTTCATAGTTAGTGTGATTAGTGTGTAGCGTTGTATCGTCAGCAAACAAATCGCATAATGTACTTAGAACTAGAGGCAAATCGTTGATAACACGTTCAAGCAATTACCCCTGGAAATGGTTTCTGACAACATTATTGTAAGCAACTGGTAATCTGTTTGTTCAACAAGAGTTGCACAAAACTTTCACAACACATTTCTTAAAATTTTAAAAAAAAAGCATTGGCACCAACTTTAGGCTAATATCAGTCTATAATAGGCCTGCATCACTGATCAGTCTCTTCATTTACTATAAATTAATTAATGGAACTTTTTGCGAAACCTAATAACTAGCATTTAATACGACAGGGAAAATATATCGTAGGGAGTATCATGTTTATATTTTTCAAGGCTTTTTTTTAATACAAGATACTATTTTTCTCAAAGAGTTCCATAATAAGTCAATGGACATTTGAAGAAGTCAAAGAGATGGAACACCCACCTCGTGGCTGACTGGACAAAGGCGCCATTGCTATCTGATAGCCATCCATGTCTTCTCCGGCAGGCAGAGGGGGTGAACCTTCTTTTATGGCTTCCAGTCTTTGTCTTCAATAACAGTCAAAACACACACACACACGCACACACATATACACACACACATACATACACACACACACACGCACGCACACACGCACACACACATACACACACACACACACACACACACATACATACACACACACGCACACACACATACATACATACACACACACATACATACATACACACTACACACACACCACACACACACACAGACACACACACACACACACACAGAGACACACACACGCACACACAATCATACATACACACACACACACACTCACACAGACACACAGACACATGACACACACACACACACAAACACACACACATTTACACACACATACATACACACAGACACACACACATAGACATACACATACACACAAACACACACACACAGACACACACACACACACACACACACACACACACACACACACACACACACAGGTACAGAAACAAGAAACAACAACATATTTCCAAAGCATGATTGTGTCTAGCACAAGCACATATCTATCAAGCATACTTGGTGCAAGACATGAACCCATCCAGTGCCTTTCTGACGAGATTCTCAATGATCGACAAGGCTGTTCTGCTCTGATTCTGCCATTGCCCTCCCTACCAGGGTGGAAAATCTAAATCGGCACCATTCACATTCTTATTTATTCTTCTTTTTTTTTAAAGAACATGGATAAGAATATAAAACTAAAATTATTTTATTTCAAACCTTACGTTCACATCCATAGATATTTGGACACAAACGTTTTATTAAATTTTTTTTTTATTTTCATTTCCAGTGCACTAAGGTTTAGTCCTTGACCAGCGAAACGGTGCTAGCAATAGCAACTGTGATTGTGTCATAACTAAATAGATAGGTAGGTAGATAGTCGGAGAGATAGATAGTGAGAGACAGATAGATAAATAAACAGACAGACAGGCAGGCAGACAGACAGACAGACCAACCTGTTGTCTCCAATATTGTGTTGTTCTCCACCTGGTTTTAGTGACAGAAAAAGGGCAACGTAAAAAAATAACATATCATACCAAATTCAAATTGAGATAACGAACGAACGAACGAACTAACCTTTTTTTTTATTGAGGGATAAGAATAAGCACTATACAGGCTTGTTTGCATCCAGCCCTCATAAAAATGAAAAAGTAGAAGAAAAAACAATCACCACCATTAACAACAAATGTATAAAAAAAAGAATGAAAGTGAAAAAGCATGAATATGCACATACAAAATTCATACTTATCAATTAACCATGAAACAACATAAAACACATTAACATTATAGTTACCCATTAAAAGCAAGTACACACACACACACACACACACACACACACACACACACACTTTATCTCTCTGTCTATCTATCTCTCTCTCTCCCTCACTCCCTCTCTGTCTCTCTCTTCCACACACACACACACACACACGCGCGCGCGCGCGCACGTGAAAATTCCTCTCAAGAAGTAAAAGGAATAAAAGCAGTTACATTCACATCGGGTATCTTGAGGAAACAGGGGCTGGAATCTGGGAGAAGGTTTAATGATATGAACAACATGTTATAGAACTGAATTATAAAATTAGGTCATTAGAAATGTTCGATAGTTCTTTTTGAAAGAATTAAAGCTTGTTTCAATTTCGAAATTGCCCAATATGGCATTCCACAAGGCCCCGCCAGAATAAGCTAAACTTGTTTTGAAAAGGTCGATTCTAGGCAAAGGCAGCATGAGTTTGCGAACATGGCATTGATCATTGACAACAAACATACTGGTAAGTGATGGTGGGGCATTGCCTGATAAAATTGTGAACATGAAGACAGCTTTGTTGAATGCTAGCTTTAACTTGAAAGGTAGTATGTCCAAGGCTTTGTAATCATTAGCTGTTAATGTAAAAGATTTGAGAACAATTAATTTTAATGCCGGTCTATGAAAACTAGAGAGAGGTTTTAAAGTATTGTCACTTGCACCATCCCAAATAGTTGAAGCATAGTTAATGTGGGATTCAATAAACGAGTAAAAGAATATCTTACGCGAGTGGAAGTTTAGAAAGTGTTTTATTTTGGACAACTGATAGATCTTTTTTTTTAAACAGACTTACATACCTTAGATACATGATCTAACCAAGAAAGATTATTGTCAATGACAACTCCAAGAATTTTATGACTGCTTACTTCTTCAACAATGTTACCAATAATAGAGAGAGTTAAAGAGCCAAGAGGAAGGTTCTGACGTTGTTGTCGAGTTGTTGCCATCATACATTTAGTTTTTATAGGATGCAGGTTTAATTCTGCCCAGTTTATGAGTTCTTTGATGCTGTTCTGTAAATTTCGTAATAGTACTTCATAGTTAGTGTGATTAGTGTGTAGCGTTGTATCGTCAGCAAACAAACCGCATAATGTACTTAGAACTAGAGGCAAATCGTTGATAACACGTTCAAGCAATACCCCTGGAAATGGCTTCTGACAACATTATTCTAAGCAACTGGTAATCTGTTTGTTCAACAAGAGTTGCACAAAACTTTCACAACACATTTCTTAAAATTTTAAAAAAAAGCATTGGCACCAACTTTAGGCTAATATCAGTCTATAATAGGCCTGCATCACTGATCAGTCTCTTCATTTACTATAAATTAATTAATGGAACTAATTGCGAAACCTAAAAACTAGCATTTAATACGACAGGGAAAATATATCGTAGGGAGTATCATGTTTATATTTTTCAAGGCTTTTTTTTAATACAAGATACTATTTTTCTCAAAGAGTTCCATAATAAGTCAAAGGACATTTGAAGAAGTCAAAGAGATGGAACACCCACCTCGTGGCTGACTGGACAAAGGCGCCACTGCTATCTGATAGCCATCCATGTCTTCTCCGGCAGGCAGAGGGGGTGAACCTTCTTTTATGGCTTCCAGTCTTTGTCTTCAATAACAGGTCAGTCAAAACACACACACACACACGCACACACATATACACACACACACATACATGCACACACACACACGCACACGCACACACACATACACACACACACACGCACACACATTACATATACACACATACAAACACACACACACATACATACATACACACACACTTACATACATACATACACACACACACACAGACCACACACAGACCACACACACACACACACACACACGCCACACACGCACACACAATCATACATACACACACACACACACTCACAACAAGACACACAGACACACACACACACACAAACACACACACATACAAACACACACACACACATAACACACAGACACACACGCATAGACATACACATACACACAAACACAGAGAGATACACACACACACACACACACACACACACACACACACCACACACACACACAGGTACAGTACAGAAACAAGAAACAACAACATATTTCCAAAGCATGATTGTGTCTAGCACAAGCACATATCTATCAAGCATACTTGGTGCAAGACATGAACCCATCCAGTGCCTTTCTGACGAGATTCTCAATGATCGACAAGGCTGTTCTGCTCTGATTCTGCCATTGCCCTCCCTACCAGGGTGGAAAATATAAATCGGCACCATTCACATTCTTATTTATTCTTCTTTTTTTAAAAAGAACATGGATAAGAATATAAAACTAAAATTATTTTATTTCAAACCTTACATTCACATCCATAGATATTTGGACACAAATGTTTTATTATTATTTTTCTATTTTCATTTCCAGTGCACTAAGGTTTAGTCCTTGGCCAGCGAAACGGTGCTAGCAATAGCAACTGTGATTGTGTCATAACTAAATAGATAGGTAGGTAGATAGTCGGAGAGATAGATAGTGAGAGACAGATAGATAAATAAACAGACAGGCAGGCAGACAGACAGACAGACAGACCGAACCTGTGGTCTCCAATATTGTGTTGTTCTCCACCTGGTTTTAGTGACAGAAAAAGGGCAACGTAAAAAAAATAACATATTATACCAAATTCAAATTGAGGATAACGAACACCACGAACGAACGAAAACTAACCTTTTTTTTTTTATTGAGGGATAAGAATAAGCACTATCCAGGCTTGTTTGCATCCAAGCCCTCATATAAATGAAAAAGTAGAAGACAAAACAATCACCACCAGTTACCACACATTATTTTTTTTGTATAAAAAAAGGAGAATAAAAGTGAAAAAGTCATGAATATGCACATACAAATATCATACTTATCAATTACCCATGGAAAACACATTAAAACACATTGACATTATTAGTTAACCCATTAAAAGCAAGTACAACACACACACACACACACACACACACACACACCACACACATTTATCTCTCTGTTTCTCTATCTCGCTCAATCTCCCCCACTCCCTCCCTGTCTCTCTCTCCACACACAAACAACACCACACACACCACAGAGCTCGCGCGCGTGAAAATTCCTCCTAAAGAAGTAAAAGGGATAAAAGCAGTTATATTCACATCGAGTATCTTGAGGAAACAGGTGCTGGAATCTGGGAGAAGGTTTAATAATATGAATAACATGTTATAGAATTGAATTATAAAATTTGGTCATTAGAAATGTTCGATAGTTTCTTCTTGAAAGAATTAAAGCTTGTTTCAATTTCGAAATTTCCCAATATGGCATTCTACAAGGCCACGCCCGAATAAGCTAAACTTGTTTTGACAAGGTCGATTCTAGGCAAAGGCAGCATGAGTTTGTGAACCTGGCGTTGATCATTGACAACAAACCTATTGTTAAGTGATGGTGGGGCATTGCCTGATACAAGTTTGAACATGAAGACAGTTTTGTTGAATTTTAATTTGAACTTGAAAGGTAGTATATGTCCAGGGTTTTGTAATCATTAGCTGTTAATGTAAAAAGATTTAAGGAGAACTAACTTTAATGCCCGTCTATGAAGACTAGAGAGTGGTTTTAAAGTATTGTCACTTGCACCATCAAAATAGTTGAAGCTTAGTTAATGTGGGATTCAATGAACGAGTGAAAGAATATGTTACGTGAGTGGAGGTTTGGGAAGTGGTTTTTTTTGGACAACTGATAGATCTTTTTTTAAACAGGCTTACATACCTTAGATACATGATCTGACCAATGAAAGATTACTGTCAATGACAACGCCAAGAATTGTATGACTGCTTAATTTTTCAACAATGTTACCATTAATAGAGATTAGTTAAAAAGCCGAGAGGAAGATTCTGACGTTTTTGTCTAGTTGTTACCATCATAAATTTTTGTATAGGATGCAGGCTCATGTGGTTTAATTCTGAACAGTTTATGAGTTCGTTGATGCTGTTCTGTAAGTTTCGTAATACTACTTCATAGTTAGAGTGGTTAGTGTGTAACGTTGTATCGTCAGCTCAGCAAACAAATCGCATAACGTATATAGAACTAGAGGCAATTCGTTGATAAACGGAGAAAAGCAAAGGTCATAAGACGGAACCCTGAGGAATGCCATACTTTGTTGTTCTAGATGAAGATACGTGGCCATTAACAGCCACCACCTGTTTACTCTCCATTAAAAATGCTGATATGAGTTCTATTTATTGTATTACAAGACAACCCATATAATGTTAGTTTTGTAAGCAGAAGAGAATGGTCTACAACATCAATTGCTTTAACAAAGTCAACTATTAGAGCACCAGTTATTTCATTATTATTGATATTAGTAAGCCATTTATCAACAAGAGTTGCAAGAGCTGTTTGACAATAGTGTTTCGTTCGAAAACCAGACTGACACGGATGGAAAAGATGAAAGTGGTCAAAATGATTAAGGATGAGTTTGTTCATGTGACTTTCTGATGGTTTTGATAAAACAGACACGATGGAAATGGGTCTATGATTAAAAGGGTCAGAATAATCTCCTAATTTAAATATGGGTGTGATTCTCGCTGTCTTAAAAGCTTTTCGAAAATAGTTTTTAGAAATACACAAATTATATATGTAAGTGAGTGATTCGGGTATGACTGGAGCTGATAGTTTAAGAATGTTGCCATCTATGTCGTCTAGGCCTCTGGTGTTTGTTTGTTTTAAATGAACAAGATAATTAAAGACTTTGTATACCGTTAAATAAGGTATAGTTAGTTTGGATGAAATTTCTTTACACAAACAAAAAGTCATGAAGATATTTAAGATCATTTTCCTCGGATCTATTGTTTTGTATAACAGTGTTGGCTATTTCAGAGAAATGAACGTTAACATGTTTCTGGAGATAGTTCAATTGTAGCATCTTTTTGTGTGAACTGGATTTCTTGTTATTTATCTGGTTAATGGCTGACCATATGGATCTTCTGTCTGATTTGTTAGTTATTAAGTCTTGAAAATAATTGTTTTTTGACTTTCTCTTCAAGTGATTTACATAATTTCTTTGCTTGCGTGCACCTCCCTCATCCCTCATAGCAAAACGTGAGTTTCTTACATTCATAGCTTGTCTTACATTATCAGTTAACCATGGCTTTTTGGGGGTATTTTTTACACGTTTGGTTTTTAATGATGCATGTTTATTATAGACATTTAAAAAGTTGTGGTAGAACATTTCAAAGGTTTCATCTGGATTCGTGAATTGATATACCAAAGACAAAAACGAGTTATTAAGATCAACTAGGAATTGGTCAGTATCAAAGTTACAAAAGTTTCTATATGTTATGAATGTGTGAGTGTTTTGGAATTTTGACACCCTGTTTTGACCACGCGAAGCAGACAGGGAGATGATCGCTGCAATGAAAACTAGGTAAGCAGACTTCGACTAAATGTTCTGGTTGGGATGTGTAAATATGATCGATCAGGGTATGGGAATTAGCTGTAATTCTTGTAGGCTTGTCAATAACTTGAGTCAAAAGGGATAATTCAAAGGAACGCTTCCATGTTTGGTTCGGTTTTAGTAAATCGATATTGAAGTCACCTAACAAGCATGTCTCATTAGATATTAAAGAAATTTCATCCGTTAAAAGTGTAAAGTTATTAATCCAGTCTACATGTTCAGCGGGGTTTCTATAGATAAATCCAATTGGGAGGCATCCCTGGATGGTCACGCTGCGTTACCAGCTGTGAGGCTAGGGCCATCAGTTGCTGCGCACACTGACGAAGGGCAATGGGGGGAGGCCAGCTCTGGCTGCCAGTGTGCCTCTCCTGAGTGAAAGAGTTAACAGCTGGGGCTGTTGAAACCGGAAGAAATTGGGATTAGGGCTTACCAAAGCTTCTGCCTTGATAGGCATTGTGAATGGGGAAGAGGTAAGGGGCTCTTGTGTAAGAAGTGTCAGGAGCCATGATATTATCCGAGTAAGAGGCATGGGGCAGGAACTGGGAAGGAATATTGGGAGGGGGGCGTGAAAAACACTGTTTTGTGGGTGGTTCTGTGCAGTAATTGGTGCAGTGGACTGATCTGACGTGACAGTGTCAGACTGAGTTACAAGAATCTTGCGATTAGCTTGAGAACTTAGTTGGGGAAAGTCAGCTATAGATGACATGGGGGGTGGTCTAGGATTGACAGGGCCGTCTTGGTCATGAGAAGTTGTATTCATTACATTATTTCTCATGTTCTGCCTTTTGTCATATCGGGACACAGATAGATCACTTTGGGCAAAGTAGGAGTTTCCAGCATTGCTGACACGGTCGTCCACAAATGAACGTCCAGACTGAGGGAGAACCATCTTGAAGTTTATGGCCAGGTATGCTGTACCTCTAGGACTGGGGTGGATGTGGTCATTGTACAATCCTTTGCGAGGGAGGCCTTTAAGTGTGACAAAGGAATTGTGGTTATCAATCAAATCAACCTGCATATTTTTACAAAATTAATGGTGTAGTGATTTTTGTTGGAGGGGGCGATAGAGTTATTCAATTGATGCCTAACACAGGCAGGGACAATAGAGCTCATTGCTATATAGGCAGATAGGAATCGGTTTTTGGCATAGACCAATGAGTTCACACCACTCCTTTGTAGTAATGGGCCCAGCTGGACAATCATTTACCCCTACATGCACAATCAGGGTGTTGACATGATCATGACCATCTAAGTCATTTAACCACTGAATAAGGTGTTGGACTGATAAACCAGGAACACATATCTTAAACATGGTGTCATCATGTGTTTCCAGTCTCTTTGGATTTACGTACTTCGCAACAGAGTCACCAATAAGTAAGGAAGAACAATTGGGAGGTATGACAATGTTCTTAGCAACTTGTTCTGGAGTCACCTTTGTTTATTGTCAATAGATTGAACATGTTCATGTGATTGTTTCTTCAGCGATCCATTGACAGTTTCACCTGAGGCACGGTCCTCGTTTTGAGTGGAGTCAGAATTACCACGATCAGGTATGTCCGAAAGGACATCAAAACGATTGTTGGTAGAAACCTGCACCTGCACCATTTCATCCTGATTGTCATGGGGTGAATGCTGTGCATGAGGTGTGCGGTTTGCCTGGCCATCAGTGTTTTCTGTGAAGGAGAATAGACGAGGACTGGAAGGGGGGGGGGGGGGGGGCATTGACTGGGTTGCCATCAAGTGATGGGGAAGAGAGTGAAATCATGTGCTGAGATACATTGGCTGGTTTGTCAGCATGCAATGGATACGAGAAAGTAACCATGTGCTGAGAAACAACTTTAGGAGAGGTGTCTTCTGACTGTTCATTGACATTGGGTGGGGGCAGTTCACACTGTGTAGCAGTACTGACCAGGGGCAAGTTACACTGTGTGGACCACACCTGCTAGGGGCAAATCACAACTGGATGGATACACATGAAATGGAACGAGAGAGAGAGAGAGAGAGAGAGACGAAGCTGACGAGAGAGAGAGAAGAGAGGGATCGAGAATGAGATTGAGCAGAGAGAGAGAGAGATAGAGAGAGAGGAGAGAGGAGAGAGAGGAGAGAGACTGAGAGAGAGGAGAGAGAGGAGAGAGAGAGACGAGAGAGAAGAGAGAGAGAGACTGACATTAAGTTACAGGTATACAAATAGTGCTTACCAAAGAAAACAGTTTTTATGGTGGAATAGCATAGAGTAGGCATCATCAATGGCCAGAACCATGGGTGCACCACATTACAAACACATTTACTCCTGATTATGGGAAGGAGTGTTTTGCACTAATGCTATACACCAATACAACACAACAGCATCAGGGAAGCACATGTTCTCTACATACGAGAACTCAAGCACTCTAAGTAAGGGAACACATGTACACAATCAAGGAAACACAAACACCCCATTAGGAAAAAACACATACTTAACATTAAAGAGCACAGTGCCCTACATAAAGAAATATGTATGATTCAGATTAGAAACTCACGTAATAAACTAAGGACCACAAGTACTTGGGGAACACAAGTGCTTTGTATTGGAGAACACCATCTACTGTACATTATGGACACCATCTACTGTACTTTAAGGAACACTTACACTGGATAACACCATCTACTCTACATAAAGGAACACTTACATTGGAGAACACCAACTACTCTACATTAAGGAACACTTATATTGGAGAACACCATCTACATTAAGGAACACTTACATTGGAGAACACCATCTACTGTACATTAAGGAACACTTACATTGGAGAACACCATCTACTCTACATTAAGGAACACTTACATTGGAGAACACAATCTACTGTACATTAAGGAACACTTACATTGGAGAACACAATGTACTGTACATTAAGGAACACTTACATTGGAGAACACAATCTACTGTACATTAAGGAACACTTACATTGGAGAACACAATCTACTGTACATTAAGGAACACTTACATTGGAGAACACCATCTACTCTACATTAAGGAACACTTACATTGGAGAACACTATCTACTGTACATTAAGGAACACTTACATTGGAGAACACCATCTACTCTACATTAAGGAACACTTACATTGGAGAACACCATCTACTGTACATTAATGAACACTTACATTGGAGAACACCATCTACTCTACATTAAGGAACACTTACATTGGAGAACACCATCTACATTAAGGAACACTTACATTGGATAACACCATCTACTCTACATTAAGGAACAATTACATTGGAGAACACCACCTACTTTACATTAAGGAACACTTACATTGGAGAACACCATCTACTCTACATTAAGGAACACTTACATTGGAGAACACCATCTACTCTACATTAAGGAACAATTACATTGGAGAACACCACCTACTTTACATTAAGGAACACTTACATTGGAGAACACCATCACTCTACATTAAGGAACACTTACATTGGAGAACACCATCTACTCTACATTAAGGAACACTTACATTGGAGAACACCATCTACTCTACATTAAGGAACACTTACATTGGAGAACACCATCACTCTACATTAAGGAACACTTATATTGGAGAACACCATCTACTCTACATAAAGGAACACTTACATTGGAGAACACCATCTACTCTACATTAAATTGGAGAACACCATCTACTCTACATTAAGGAACACAAGTACTCTACATCATCGTGTTTTACTCAACATTTACCGTTCCCAGCACAGGGCAGTATGCAATGTCGTCGACACATCCAGATGATAATGACGATGACGATGACAATTGCCAGCGTTATGCCCACAGCCACTCCAATGTTAAGGACCACATTTGAGTCATCTTCAGATGATTCTCTGCCCACTGAAATTAGACACTCTTTCTGTTATAATCATATGTACATTTGTTTAGCCCAATTATATTGCATATATTACCAAACAAAATAAGAGTAACAGTTGATTTCTGCTAGTAATGAATGAGTAAAATAATGCATACACGATCATTAATTAAAAGTCAAACGAACATGTGATGAATACTATACGCTACATTGTCAATCTAGAATTTACAATGTCACTTCATTCTTCTGCAGGACTTACATACACAGACAGACACATAGATACACACACACACACACACACACACACACACACACACACACACACACACACACACACACACACACACATACACATTCAAGTCAACTCAACTCAACTCAAACAACTTTATTATCTCTTAGAGATAAATTAAGAGTGGTGATGTCTGCGATTGACACAGTTAACTTGAAACAAGACACATTATAATATACATTAAAAACAAGATGTGCTTCAAAAGCATAAATCATTAAATGACAATACCATTTAATCAAAACACACATGATGATAATTATCACTTGAGAACAAAACAGCAGTGCTTAAAACAAAACATGTTGCCAATATTATAAACATTTTAAAACACAGTACAGAAAATATTACCGTTTAAGATAAATCACTTTAAATATATAATTTTAAATGCACAACGCACACAAGAGACTTATTTACAACAAAACATGCGTAACAATTTAATGTCATAGATATACTTTATGTTTAGACAAAGTCATAATAATTATTATCATATTTACAAGTTAACATATATCCACATAATTCATATAAAATATGGATACGTGTGCACCTACTCAAACCCAGCATAAATTATAAGCAAATCCAAAAGAAAAAACATAACATATTTACCCATGCCTACTGAAAGACACACCCACCCGCGCACGTGCGCATGGACCGCGCACACATACACCACCACCACACACACAATACCCGTACACAGCTGTTTCGGGAGGAACATTTAGTTTATCTATATTTTCCGAAGTTTGTTTGAAGCCAACTTTAGTCTGCCATAAGTAACTTTTCATGAATAACAGTCATAAATATGTTGTAGTATGTGACAAGATTACTTATATTTCTTGGGACATTGCTAGATGTTCACCTTGTTAGTCATTGGGCAAATTTTTTTTATGTTTTTGTTTTTTATTCAAGAACATTTTATACTAAATATGTTTCGTGATACTGCTCAACAAAAATAAGTTTTTTATACCATAAATCTGATGGAAGAAGATAAATTTAAAATCCAACGAGATAACATACAGCCCACATATTTTCTACAGGCAAAAGCTTGGTGGACAGTTTTTTATCTAAGATTTCTAAATTCAGTCTTTTAACTAAATAGCTTGATTTTGTATGGGGTGGAACAGCTGTGGTAGATGCGCGCATGCGCGAGAGCTAAGAGATTGTTGCTTGTTAAAATTTGTACCAATCTTAAAACGTATAGAAGACTAATTAAGACAGATATTGCACTTATTTATTAAAAAAGAAATGGACACAGGTACAAAACTGTTTCTATTCTAAGAGTCTGAAGTCGGAGTTCGAAGCGCTTGCCAGAAGGCAAGAGTCATAAAATTTCATGTAGTCCAAGTACATTTTTTTCGGAACAACTAAACTTGTTCATATTGAACTTATCCTTTTTTAATATGAAGTTCCATGATCAAGCTTCATGCAATATACCACCAGACACATTTTTACTAATTTTGTACAGTAAATCACAAAGATACGCAACAACCCCAAAATGACATTTCAAGG